>JASDQU010171291.1:7693-20865 GCA_032191745.1 Picea mariana
ATGGTCCTTATACCCTGCTCAAGCGAGTGGGATCAATGGCCTACTAATTAGCTCTACCCAGTTAGTCAAAGATCAATCCTGTTTTTCATGTCTCCTGCTTAAAGAAGGTGATTGGAACTAAGTTCCAAAATAAAACCAGTCTCACTAAGTTGGATGCATAAGGTTCCATCTGGTTTCAACCACAAGCAGTCTTGGACCAACGAGAGTGTCGTCTCCGTCAACGCACCGTCAAGGAAGTGTTAGTCTAGTGTAAAGATACAACTCCAGAAGATGCCACCTGGGAGCTGACCACCATTCTACAACAATTTCCCCATCTTAAGCCTTGAGGACAAGGTTGTTCTTCAAGGGGGAGGGCATGTTAGGGAGCTAACCTCCCTAACCCCTCACGTAGGTAGAATAATATAATTCCATGTAATAAAGGCCAATATTAATAAGGCCTAGCAATAAGGAAGAATACGTCAAATGTAAGAAGACTTAATATAAGCTTCCACTTCTAGAAGGATCTTCCTCTAGATTATTCTTTTGGATAAATATATTTAGTATAAATAGGAGTAGAGAGTATGCAAATTTTTGTCTTGAGAATTATTGTAATAGATCTCTGCTCTGCTGGAGGTTTCCCCCTTGAAGAGGAAAGTGAACATTGTTTCCTATCAATAAATGTATAATTTTGGTGTTGTGGTTTCATCTATTGTGTTGTTCTACTGTTATTCTCTGCAATATTTTTGTTTTCATCTATTTTAATAGATCTGGTACCTTACAAAACACCACTATACGAGCCACACCCATTCCCTGCAGAGTGTGACATGCCAAAGAAAGAGGATACGGTTCAAAATCCCCCGTCTATTTGAAAACATTCATAGGAAAACTAAAGAACATACCTCCTCTAGGATTGTATTCATAAATACCAATACAACCCCTAGTGCCTGTAAAGTAAGGTGAATTAAACACCCCTCAGTGCCAAGAAACCAAATGTGCACACTTCTCTATGCCTTCCTAGAACCAATTCACAATCACACCACTTTGAAATAAAAAAAAGCAAAGTAAGACCCAAATTGAAGCAGAGTAAAGCACACAAAACTTCCGAAGAGAAAAACTTAGCTAGTATGATCTCCCATACCACAGGTTTCAGGGGGGGAGGGTCAATTCAATTCATAAACAGTAAACCAAAAAAGGATACCCCCAACAAACAAAGATACATTTCCATGGTTCCTCACTTTCCTCCTAACTAGAGCTCCTTCCAACACATTGTAGTCCATTAATGCTTAATCCCATCGAAACAAAGAAATTCACCACTCCAAAGTTCGTAATCACGTGGAGACATGGCTATGAGCATGTGATGAGGAGAGCCCCTCTACGATAGAATCATATTACCACACGATGAGCCATGTAATACCTTAAATTTGTGAAACATGGCTTAAACCTCATGTTGATATGCTATGGGATTGGTAAGTCAATGTTGTTTCCACTGATGCTAATGACCCCCTCTTTTATGAGGGTGGATTTATTAGTGAAACCATCTACAATTTGGTTGTTCTGTTAGAGGACATGAAAGAAACAAATATTAGAAAATTTTAGCAACTCTTTTCTAGCTTGATCTAACACTGAATGTAGGATATTATCTGCAATAACTCTCTTTGAAACCATTTTTTTATATGGAAATATTTGAATCCCCAAGCATAATCAATGATTGAATATTATCTTTGATAGCCAACCTTAGCCCATGTATTATAACATAAGATTCTACTATATTATTAGAAGCTATACCAAGATCCCATGCAATTGAAAGTTCTATTGTTCCTCCAAGGCTTATGATAGCCCCCCCAACACCTACCACCCCATTAAAAATTTGAAGGACATGTGGATGAGGATTGATCCACTTATGTGTGCGTTGAGATCAATTCTGGATTTTGGAATTTCCCTTCCCTTCTCTATTTTCCCAACTCCTTTTGTCCTTTTCTTTTCCCTCTTCTATACTTACCCTAATTCCCCTTTTCTTTTTTTCCCTTCTATTCTACCTTTCTAGTTCTTATACTTAGTCGTTTTTCCAAAATGATGGGTTCACGGGTTGATAGACTCACAGATCATCATATCCATCAACAATCTCAAATCATGAGTCTGACTGACCACCACATTATTCTATACTTAACCGTTTTTTGTAGTTGCAGGTTCTCGGGTTGACGGGTTTCAAGATTTCATATCCCTTGTTCCGTGAACTACATTTTGTACTGGACGATCCACGATATACATTTTGACCATTCAATTCCCCAATATCCTAAGTATCTCATCCCTCCTATAATCAGTCTGAATGACCGCATTACAACACTTATCCAATTCTTAACCTTTTGCAACGACGGGTTGGCGGGTTCCCGGGTTGGTGAGTTCACAAAAGTCCCAAATGATATTTGCTTTTGTCCATGCTCTCCACCTTCATGCTATTCCCAAGACACATTTAATATGGTTTAATGCTAATAACTCATCATACAGGTCCCACAAATATTGTCATTAATAAGTGAAGGGCTCGGGGAATTTCCTTATTAAACCACATTAAATCATGATTTGCGGAAGATTATATATTATCTCTCAAGCACTCATTTTAAATATTATATAGATCAAAAGAATGCTCTCGTCAACTTATGGCAGCACCAACTCAACAACAGTTTTGTGGAGATACTTTAAACATTTTTGGACAAGAGGGCCAAGATTTTCAGTAGTCTAGAGCATACTCTTATTATTCATCCCCTTCTGCGTAGAAGGAAGTAATTTGGACATCCAAAATTGCTCGTGCATGATGTGTTCCTGAATTTTTTGACTGTAAGGAATCAGTTTCTTGGTGCGCCGAGAAATATGTACCAAGCGAGTGGATGATTCAACTCCAGGACCATTCTCTCGTCGTTCTTTCGCCTCAAGTATTCCATAAAATGTTGAAACTCCTAGAGCTGACACTCACCTTCAAAGGTGAAGATTGCAGGGACTTCTTGAAAAAAAATGACAATGACCTGTATATCTTACTTTAATTCTTGGAGAATCCCACGACCATCCCTGAAGATATTAACAAATTGCAGGTCAACCTTTTGAAAAACCCATTTCGAGAAATTGCCTGGTTATTTACCAGAGTTACGGGTCAAGAAAATACTTCCAACATTTCCTGTATGATTCTTTACATCTTATACATTACTGTCAAGGAGCATGTCATTTTTGATTGGGGGAAGTTGATTTCCATTGAAATATCTTCCCAATGTTCTCAATATAAAAAGTATAAGAAATTCTTTATGTCTTCTTATTTGGTTTTCACGATAGCACATTGCTGTCAGTTTCCTAAATTGTCTATATGCAAGAAGGTGAATTGTGAATTTGACAATGTGACCTTTTGGTACCAAGCGTTATGGAGGCATAAATATTCCTTGCATTTTCATGAAGTTTTCCTTAACTTTGTCTCGATTCTTAAAGAGTTGTTATTTGGACGAGATACCCCAAGAATATATGCTCAATCTAGTAAATTCTTGGATAGAAAGGGGACTTTGGAACAAATGGAGAATTACAATGTCATCAGGATTTTCGTTTCCAATGAAAATCCTTCCTTTCTACCATGCCATATATCTCACATAATGTTTGTTACATAAGTTGCAAGGAAATATAACTTTTGGCTGCACTTTTTTCGTGAAAAATGAAAAAATAAATTCATTCATTTGCATTGGAAAGTTGGAGATTTTGTATTCAGAAATATGAACAAAATTGATGAATTTGCAAACCACTTCCACAACTTGATTCTCAAGTATGCTGAAAATATCAGAGGGTTTGACCCTAACAAAATCTTTATGGGACATATGTTAAAAATGGGTTTTAGCAATTCATTTATCCAGACTGTTCTAGAAGAAGAATAAGATAATCACTCGGGAAAACCTGCCCACACTGCTGGCGACTTATAGACGGTACTTAGTACAAATTAACTGTACAAAAAGAGAGGAAAAGGTCCCAGGGAGAAGAGTTCCCAGTCCCCAATTGTCAATCCTAATAATACAACACCTTGGAGCAATGCTCAAGCGACCCACCCATCTAAGAAGGTAATCAACAATAGTTCAGGCGGAGGAGGAGATAAGAACCCCCCTCCAAGAAAAATTAAAAGCTCGCATAAACTTCCTCTGAGGAAGAAGAGGAAGAATATTGTAAAAGAGGAAGAAGAACATCGCGTCGAAAGTGACATCAATAACTTTTCCCTCCAAGATATGGATCTTGAGGCTGACATTGAGAAGATGTTTCCTAACATTGATCATCTAGGAGGCGCGACCCACCAAAATCAGTCGTTGGAAATTGTTGAAAATGAGATATTTGATGAAGAAGAATCATTTGTGTTTCAAAGGGCTGTTTTTGACAGTGAGTCTAAAAAATTAATTATTGAGAAGAGTGATGTGAAGAATAAAAAGGGGAAATATCGTTTAGAGGTTAACCTAATAAATATGCAACCTTCCCAAATTTCCAGAATTCATAAAGTAACAGGCGATGCATTGGACGATTCCATTGGTGGTCTCAAAGCATAAAATATAAAGTTAAAGGAAAGGATTAAGGAACTTGAAGAGACTTTGATGGCTCTTCCACTCCTTTCCAACCCTTTGACAATTGTCGGACTGGCCATGCCCACAACCAAATTAAAAGGATCCTCAAGCTTACTCACATTAGTCATGAACTATGCAGAGAATAATATCAAGAAAAGAATGGCACTGATTACAAAAGCTTGGGAAATTTCAAAAAGCATGATTTCTTTTGGCTCGAGGGTGCATGCATTTCTTGAATATCTACAAGCCGACCTAAAAAATGAAGAAGTTTTCTACTTTGATGCCGTGGTACCCTTTGGTATTAAAGTTTCTAACATGTTAGATTTAAAGAGAAGAGAGGATGACCTTCCCTCTCCAAGTTGGATCAAGCAGTTGAATGCCCGTTGGAAAGAGAAAATAAAGAACTTGAACAACATTGTTCGGGTGTGCAACCAAGCCATAACAAGGAGAGAAGAGCTATTCAAAAGACTCACGGAGGTGGGCCTAGCCAAAAGCACTAATGAAGTCCAAGATCCCAAGTTGATCCTCAACTCGTTGTTCCTAACAAAACAACAGTTTGACGAGCAAGTTGAGATATTTAAAGGATTGTCAATTGAAAAATTCTATGGCATACTTGAATATGATGAGAACGCCATATATAACTACTAGTAGATTACTCCGTAAAAAATCATGATATTGAAGAAATATTACAAGGAATTTCCATTGATCTCTGTGACTTGGAGGGTGAGCTATTCAATATTAAAATTGGGCATGAAATGAATGTGGTACATATGAAAAGTTACATCTAAGAATGGTTCAAGAAGGCTATCGACAAACTGACAAATGAAGGGTAAGATGCAGTTGATACGGTTCTTGTAACTGTCGATGAAAACGATAAAAGGACATCGACGAGCAAATGAACAGGAGCGACCATCATAGTAAGTTTACACTGATCACATATTTATTTTCTTTATCAAGTCCTTCATCTATTTATTCCACCTCTTTCACTAGAAATGTTTAATCGAAGACTGATAACTCCTTTTTTTCTTCTTACCAGGTCTTTCTGATTCTTTAACCGCCGACTATCTTCTTTCTGAAATCTTATTTCTTGTATTTATTTTCTTTATGGTCCGCGGGATCCCCAATCCCAGTCTTTAAGACAAACCCATTTACAATTTCAAGAATATGTAACAAACTATATATTTTTTGAAATTTCAAGAGAACTACTTCGAGAACTATCTCGATTGTGCTTTGTAACCTTATTTTCAGAATATAAAGTATTTGAGGTTGATCTATCATTATATTTATTTGATATGCTCATGCGTCCACTCTATTAAAGTTCTCTTATGCATGCAAATCATCTTCTTTTTTATTTTATGTGATCATAAATCTTTATCCCAAACTATGATGGATGTGAGGAAATTTTGCTTATTTGCTGTAAATGTGTGATTCCTGGTCCTTTCTTAGGAACTTTCTTTAAAAAGAAAAAAAAAAAAAACATTTTCCTTTTACCTTATTGTAATATTTCTGTTTCTTTGAATTACTATAACGAACTTCTGTCAAGTCCCACATTTTGAATATTTTAAAAATCTCAAGAAAATATAAAGAGGAGTACCACCTTTATAAAAACACATGGGGATTTACATCCTCCTGAGGTTTCCATTTTGGTCTGAATGGATTCAAGAGTCAACATTTTTGGCGACCATAATGGGGACATGAATTGAAAATTTGGAACTTGACCCAATGTTTGTGAAGGAATATATGACTTTACCCCAGGGCAATCATCCCCATGTGGAAATTGGATTGAATAATCAACAAAACATTCCACACGATTTGTACAATATGGTAATAAAAATATCCCAAACTCGAGAAGAGTTAGAAGGGTCCTGGCAGATCTTAGTCCAAGAAGAAGAAAGAGAAATCCTTTGAAGACAAAGGATATAGGAATGAAATGACCGAAGAAATCAAAGGCTGGCTAGAGCAGCACAAGAACAAGGTTGGGAGTGAAGTTGGACAAATACAAGGGACCCATTACCATAACTAAAAGAAATAATCTCTCTATTATTACAAGTGAAAAGTCTAGACCTGAAGTCTCCCCAGACATGGAAAAAAGAAATGAACAACCCCGAAATGAGCATCACGAGGAGAGACAAGGAGGTGGAAGAGATGCTGCAAGAAATCATGGAAACCCAAGATTTGGAAATCGAAGGAGGGTAAGAGATTCCCCTCTAAATATCATAGGTGAGCAACATGATCTCCCTATTCTCCCTAAGGGAACCTTTAAGGAATTTTTTAGAGATGGAGCAGTCGATGAAAATAGGCATCTGCACTTATTTCTTGATGTTTGTGATTTTCACCGCGTTGAGTATGACGATATCATGGTCAGGTTGTTTCTGCAAACCTTATCAGGAAGAGCGTATGAATGGTATACGATGTTTCCCAATAGATCCATTCGATCATTTAATGACCACGAATCTATGCTCCTAACTATGTTTTCCTCTCCAATTGCTTATCATACCCTTCTCACTGATTTCACTCAAATTGGTTTGAGGAAGAATGAAAGGATATGAGATTTTAATCTCAGGTTCAATAAAACCTCGAGTAAGATTCTACAAGATAAAAGACCAAATGACCCAGTCATTCTTGGTTTCTATAAGAATGCAATTCCCCCAAATGTAAAATATGCTATCATAACATCCCAAATGGATACTTTGGAAGAGGCAATGACTAAAGTCACTGAGATGGAAGAAATTATGATTGAAATGGACACCGACCCCGATATTATACTGGGAAGAGTACAAAGACATTTGTGAGGATTAAATATTGATAACCAAGGAGCTTCTAGTTCAAGAAAGAATGCAGAATTCAAGTCTCAACCAACTCAAAATAAAATGATGGGAGGAGGATTTTTCAAGGGAACCATACTTGATGTAAAGGTTGATTCTGTGGCGACACAGGAAACTAAGCAAAGAATCAAAATTGCACAAATGAATAGAACCATCAGACAAATGCATAACAAGATAACCAGACTAAGAAGAAGAGATAATTACATGCCAAATCCAAGAATTCCAATCCCAGAGAAAAGGAGGAACCCTCCCTAAGAAAATTGAGTAAGGTTTGAAAACATAGATAATCCGCAAAGGCCAAGCGTTCCCAGGTAGCCTACTCCAAATGCGATTGTTCTGGATGATGTCTATGACGAGCAATTAATTGAGAAATATAACTATTACTCACCTGATGAGAGCTCTGAAATTGTGTAGATGGACAGATGCAAGACATCCATGTATATATTTKAARAGGGCGAMAAYGATCCCAAMTCACAAGAAAATATCGCCCAGACAAGAGGGTTTGTAAATAGACCAAAAAATAAAGGCGACTTTGATAAAGAGAACGAAAAAGAAAAAGAAAAAGAAAAGGAAAAAACAAATGAGAAAAGAACAAATGAGAAAGTGACGGATGGATTTGGAAGTAAAAGGCAACACATGACGTCAAACTCCACTCAATTGACATACAATGTTGTAGAATATTTGAGTAAATTAAGGATAACCCTGCCCTTTACGGAAGTGGTGAAGATTCCCCAGCAAAGAGAGAACATTTTGAAGTTGTTGGATGATCCTTCTGAAAGAGCAGAAGCTGTTGTTACCAGTCCTAAACAAACCCCTAGCCACTGAACTGCTAAGTTGAGAGGTAAAATTACTCCCTTTTACATTTCTATTGAAAATCATCATGTTGCATTGCATAATTGTTTAGCTGACACTGGTGCGGCGAACAATATCATGCCACTGACGATCATGGAGGCATTGGGCATGATTTGCACCAAGTATTATGAGACTGGTGAAACTATATATGCAATTGATTCTAGAAAAGTGCCAACTTATGGAGAAATCAAGGAATTTTATGCTTGGATTACAACAACCCCCCATATCATTACAATTTTCAATATTATTGTGGTAGACCTTCCTTCGACATATGAAGTTGTGGGGGAAGACACTGGATGTCTATGATTGGAGGATATATAATGAATGGTGGAAGTTGTATGATGTTTCTAGGTAAATAAGGAACAACGATTAAAGTGCTCTATGAACCTAGAAAACCCTTCTCCTTAAAAAATAAGGACAATGAATCCATGGAGGATTATATAGATGCTAGAATTGGAAACTGCACTATCCTAGACATAGAGCATAATGAAATTATGGAGAAATTGCAAGACACATAGAATCAAGAGTATCCGTTTGAAGGGTACTGATGTATGTCCTTTGATGGATCTTGTTCGAGCTCTGGAAATGGAGTTGTAATTGTTCTTATGAGTCCAAGTAAGATTATGCATCCACACTCTATTAGATTGGAATTTTCATGCACCAATAATGAGGCAGCATATGAAGCTTTGATTCAGGGGATGATCCTTGCACATGGGATGAAAATAGAACATCTAATTGTAAGTAGTGACTCAGAGTTGGTCATCAATCAGGTGACTCAAAGGTATAAAATAAAAAATCAAATACTTAAGTTGTATTTCAAAAGGGTTAACGAATTGATGGAATCTTTCAGTTCCTTCAACATTTCTTTTATTCCAAGGGATAAGAATCACAATATAGAGTCACTAGCCTTGGAGGCCTCATTATAAAATCCATATGATACCCAAAGAAAAATGTCTTTCCAAGTAGAAAGAGATTTCCGACCGTCTGTGCTCGATAACATTGAGTACTTGCAAGTGTTTGAGAACATTGAACAACTTGAATTTTTTTTGTTAAATGATGATGATGATGAAGACGATCACTTGTTTGCTGTCCCCAAATATTGTTTAGAATCCTAATATCTTTTCAAGAAATATGATCATGCTAAGCATCTCCTTGAATAATTTTTAGTTCGAAAGGTACAAGAAATGAGAAAAGTCAATATTGGAACTGCAGTTCCCTGAAGTATGTAAACTTGGGAGTTGATTGTACCACTGAGGAAGCAGATCAATATGTTTCCTTGTTCAAAGAATACATCAATGTGTTTTCTTGGACCTATGATGATTTAAAATATTATGACAAGACTATATTCCAACATGTCATTCCTTTGAGGGAAGGAGAAAATCCAGTGAAGCAAAAAATAAGGATGATGAATGCCAAGCTGAAACCTCTGGTAAAGCTTGAATTGGAGAAATTGAAGAACGCAGGAATAATTTATCCCATTAGACATTGAGACTGGCTTTCAAATTCTGTAATTGTAAGAAAAAATACTGATGTAATCCGGATGTGTGTCGACTTCATAGACCTTAACAAAGCAAGCATAAAGGATAACTTTCCTTTGCCTAATATGGAGTTCCTTCTCCAACAAGTTACTAGATCGTCCTACATGTCCATGTTGGATGGATTTTCAGGATACAACTAGGTCTTGGTGGCTGAAGAAGATAGGGAGAAGACAACATTTATCACACCTTGGGAGACATACACATATGCTAAAATGCCCTTTGGTTTGAAGAACACTGGATCCACATTCCAGAGGGCCATGGATCATGCATTCAACGAGTTGATAGGAAATTTTATGGCAGACTGTAAATATATCTTGATGGCACATTCAAATAAAAGGGAGGATCATATCCATCATTTGAGAAAGGTTTTTGAAATATGTAGATTGTATGGTGTTCCTCTGAATCCAAAGAAATGATTGTTCGTTATGACTCAAGGAAATTTTTTTGGGCCATATTGTATGCAAGGAAGGGATTTACATAGATTCAGAAAGAATTAAAGCAATAAATAATCTCAATCCCCTGACATCCAAGAAGGGATTCCAATCATTTTTCGACAAGATCAATTTTGTGAGAATATTTCTTCTTGATTACGAAAGTATCGTAAAGCCGGTAAATTGTTGCTAAAAAAAGAGTAGAGGTTCAAATGGACAAAAAATACTCAAGAGGTGTTCAATAACATCAAAGGAGAAATCACCACTGCTCCTGTCCTCATTAGCCCAAACTTTCAAAGATATTTCATCATCTATTCATTTGCTACAGAGACAATCATTGCATCCGTTCTTACTCAAAATAATATCAAAGGAGAAGAACTCCCAATAAGTTTCATGAGAAAAAGCCTACATGACTATGATTTGAGGTATTTATAACTGGAGAAGTAGGCCTTGGCTCTTGTAAAAGCAATAACACACTTTCGCACGTACATATTGAACTCCCATGTTATTGCTTGTGTTCCCTCATCACCAATGAAGATGCTTCTAAATCAACAATTGAGAGAAAGAAAATGGGTTAACTGGTTGGCAAAGATACAATAATATGATATCGAGATTAAACCTTTAAAATATATCAAAGGAAAAGGTTTATGTAAGATCATCTCGAATGGGGATTCAGTTGATGGAATGATTTCAATTTTAGTCGCGAACCATTAACTGATTCAGAATGGTACAAAGATATTATATTCTACTTAAGGTCTCGAAAATTTCCTGTCACCATGAACCCCAATGAGCGAAGAACACTGAAGATGAAGACAAATCAATATGTGATGATTGCTGACATATTGTTCAGAAGAAATTATGATGGTATACTACTGAGATGTGTTGATGAAAATCAAGCCCAAGAACTAATAAGAGAATTCCATGAGGGAATATACGGTGGACACTTTTCACCTACTGCAACCTCCCACAAGATAATAAGAGCATGATTCTATTGGCCATCGATTTTTAGAGACTCGTATGCCATGATAAGGAATTGTTTTTCATGTCAGCATTTTTCAGGAAAAATGAAGAGATCCACGATGCCTTTGCAGACCATAATTGTAGAACAAATGTTCTCCCAATGGGGACTTGATGTTGTTAGGCCAATTAATCCGAAGTCTAGTAAGGGGCACATATATATTCTCACAGCTACAAATTACTTCACGAAATGGATGGAAGCAATGAAATTAAAGAAGGTTGATGCTGAAGAGCTAATTAAATTCCTCAAAGATAATATTATGTCGAGATTTGGTGTCCCGGATAAGTTTATCACAAATAATGGTTTGATTTTCATCGGGTCAAAGTTTACGGAGTTTTGTGGAGAATATGGAATCATCATGGCTCAATCATCAAATTATTATCCATAAGGTAATGGCCTCGCTGAATCCACAAACAAAACACTTGTTCAGATACTGAAGAAAACCATTGACAAGAATCAAAGGAATTGACATCTAAAGCTGACAGATGCATTATGGGAAAGCAGAACGAATCCAAAGGATAGCACTAGGATGTCACCATATCTATTGGTTTATGGGAAAGAAGTGAAAATGCCGATTAGTCTCAAGCTCAATGCATTGATTTCTGTGGTCAATACTGAAGATACAAAAGACAATTCTCCCATCCAGAGGAGAATCGATCAATTTTTGAAGTTGGAAGAAGAACGAAGCAAAGGTCTGAATCAAAATTCTCAGAGGAAACAACGTGTCAATTATTTTTTGATCAGAGCACAACTGTAAAGAATTTCTAGAAGGGAGATCCAGTGCTACTTTGGAACAAGGCCAAGGAGAAACCATTCATGCATGCAAAGTTCGAAGCACTATGGATCGAACCATACGTTGTCGAGAAGATCTTGGGTTTTAACTCCTATACGCTCCAAGACATGAAGGGTAAAAGACTAATGCTGTCTGTCAATGGACAACATTTGAAAGTTTATTTCTCTTAATAATTTCTCATTCTCATTGTACATAATTTTATTTTTTCAGTTTGTATATTCTTACTCTGACTCCATAACCCAATGGGAGGAAGCACTTGGTCATGAAAGGATCTGGATTCTTGACAACCCACAGGGGGTTATCATCCCATAGTTGGAGTAAGTTGTTGATATCAATTCCTGCTTCCATAATTTCCCTCCCCTTCTCTATTTTCCCAACTCCTTTTGTCATTTTCTTTCCCTATTCTATACTTACCCTAATTCCCCTTTTCTTTTTTATCCTTCTATTTTCCTTTTCTAGTTCTTATACTTAGTCATTTTTCCAAAACGATGGGTTCACGGGTTGGAGGACTCATGGATCCTCATCTCCCTCCACACTCTCACATCATGAGTCTGACTGACCGCCACATTATTCTATACTTAACCATTTTTTGTAGTCGCGGGTTCCTGGGTTGGCAGGTTTCGAGCTTTCATATCCCTAGTCCCGTGAACTACATTTTGTAGCTGAACGATCTGTGATCTACATTTTGACCATTCGATTTCATGAGCTCCTAAGTATCTGATCCCTCCTATGATTAGTCCGACCGATCGCATTACAACACTTAGAAAATTCTTAACCTTTTGCAATGGCGTATTCACGGGTTCCCGAGTTGGCGGGTTCACAAAAGTCCCAAATGATATTTTATTTTGTTTGTCCCCACCACCTTCACGCTATTCCCAAGACACATTTAGTATGGTTTAATTATAATAACTCATAATGCATGTCCTGTAAATATTTTCATTAATAGGTGAAGGGCTCGACTTATTAAATCAAATTAAATCATGTTTTGTGGAAGATTATATATCATCTCTCAAGCGCTCATATCAAATATTATCTAAATCAAAAGAACTCTCTCGTCTGTTGGATTACTGAGAGGGGGGGTGACTCAGTAATAGATCAATTTAATTCCTTTTAACCATATAATCCAAGTGTTATATCAATGAAGCATTATTATCCAATAACTGCA
>JASDQU010171293.1:0-21102 GCA_032191745.1 Picea mariana
GTGATGACTTGTCGATGATATATTGTTGATATATGTTGTTGATATGTGCTCACTTCTAACTGGTTATAAATGACAAAAATGGGTAATGAATAAATGTTGAATGCTAATTGATGAGTTTTTGTGCAAGAGGGAAGTTTTGGGAAAAAGAGGCCCACACTCATTCACCCCCCCTCTAAGTGTGGTAGATGTGTCCAACAACCACTCCAGCCTCGGCTCAAGCACCTTCTATCCAAAAAAAATAGGTCAACAAGAATGCATAAAAGCACAAAGACTCCTTCTGCACCCAGACATCTCATGTAGCCCAACTGGTTGAACAGATTCAACCCTGCCAACAAAAGGTTGATGAAAACCTTCCACATCGCAACATCTCCAGCAAGGCAAGAAACATAGTAGGTTTAATTGCTTTCCCCCAAAATGAATCTCCTCGACGATACCTTTCAAACGAGCTATCGTGTGCCCCAAACGAAGATCGTATTCAAAAGTTACACCCATGGAAAGTTGATACACCAAACTATCCAAAACGGGGTCCACAAAACTGTTGGCTTTTCATCTTCCAGAGTTAGGGTTTTGGATTTTCTTTATGATAAAAAGGCCTTTGGAGCCTCATTGTAAAATCATCTTCTTGGGAATGCAAGTAGCGGACACATCTCTTCTCAGAGATAAGCCGCCACCATTCTAGCGAGTCTTTCACTCTATATTTTTACAGTCTTTGTACATTTTCGCTCATTAATAGAAAATTGTGTATTATTGTATCTTCGTGTTTATGGTTGCATCTCTGATACATTTATGTTATATTATTGGATATTCGAGATATCTCTGTACATTTATTTATTATATATCCGCTCTCATTTCATGCCAAAAATAATCTGGATCAGTGGTATCAGAGCAGGCTGGTCTTGATCATTTTTCAGTGCATGTCCCTGACGCGGTAAGAGTATAGAAATTTGGGTCTCGAGATTGTCTCTCTTGAAGACAATCTCTCTCGCATGCCCAAGAAACCCTCCATGGAAAAAGAAAATAAAAATGACAGAGTAGACGATTTTATTAATCTATTACTTGAGAAAGCTCTCACACGATAGAGGGACGAAATGATGGAGAATTTTCCCCACATCTTTCAATGCCCGCCGAAAACAAAAATCATGTCTTCATCAAGAGGCCACTTTGGAAGCACCTCCCCTTCAGGGTACAAGTTAATTTTTATATTCCCATATTTGAAGGACAGATATATGTAGATGCCTTAGAAAAATGGATAAATATACTAGAAGGTTATTTCTCTGTTCATAATTTCTCTGACAGGGAAAATATCACCTTCAAACTCCTTAAGGCTCTCCCCCAAGTCAAACATTGGTGGGAAAGTTATTGGTAGAAACGTTCCACAGAGGAGTCTAGAATATATGGGGCCGAGCCCAGTTGAGATCTTTTTGTGGATGCGGTAAAGGAACGGTATTATCTTGTTGGAAACTATGAGGATGAGTACATGAGATGGACCAGACTGTGGAAAGAGAGGGGCCAAGCAGTTCCAGAGTTCACCAATACCTTCCATACCTTGTGCACCAAGCTAGTTATCAAAGACTCTGAACAACATTTGGTTCTGAAATACCGTGGGGCTCTACACAAATAGATCCAAATTGAAATGGATTTTTTGTACATCTTATCACTCGGTGTTGCTTATCAATATGTTGTTAAAATCAATAAGAAATTTAAGCATCAGAGAAAACGGGAGTTCAGGTTTTCAAATCCGCAACAACCAAAGTATGATCAAGACATCTCTAACAAACAGTGTCTTGAAAACCAATCCAAGCCACAAGAAAAGAAGGGTCACGGAAAGACAAAGAAGGACACTAGAAAATGGTGTGATTTCCACAAAATCCCATGGCCCAACACCGATGAATGCCACTCAAAATAGTCATTGGTGGTAGAGATAAAAGATAAGGAGCCGAACCCTGATTCAGAATCTAGTTCAGAAAATATTGATAGAAGACATATCATCGACACAGACCCTACTATAATTGTCATGACCGCAAAAATTCAACCAGAAGAACCCAAATATCCTAAAGAGGGGGAGCACCTTCTTCATTCACAGATATGGGTGAAGGGTACCCCGCTGCATTTTATTTTTGATAGTGGAATCCAGAGGAACCTCATCTCAGCAGAGGCTGTCAAATAGTTGCGATTGTCGACAACACCACACCCGCAACCATACAACATCGAGTGGCTTCACTAGGGACGAGATCTTCGTGTCAGCCAACATTTTCGATTGTCATATGACATCGAACCCTTCAAGGATGATGTATTATGTGATGTTTTCCTGCTGGATGTATGTGATGTTCTCTTGGGCCAACCATATATGTGGAAGTGCCATGATATCGATGAGTCTTGACCCCATAGTTTCATTGCTACTCTGGGGGGTAATCTCTACAGGATACCAAAGGTAGTTACAACTATCGTCTCACCGAAATAATGCCACAAGATAGTATCTCATACTAAAAAATTCAACTTCTTCACAATATGTTCAAAAGGTGAAAAGAAGGATACTGAAACAACTAGAGCCGCGACCGAAGAACCTTCTGTCCAACAGAAGCGGGTCAACAAGAATTCAATAAAGCGCAAATATTCCTTTTGCAACCAGAAATCTCATGTAGCCCAATTGTTTGAACAGATTCAACCCTGCCAGGAACAGGTTCATGAAAACCTTGCATAATGCAATGTCTCTAGCAAGGAAAGCAACGCACCAAGATTCAATCATTTTCCCCTTTCTCATGGGAACTCAATGCAATGGAGGCCATTTATTCCTAAGGAGGGAGGATTGATCCAGGTGGATTTCGGTGACCACCCACCTCTTCCAACTTCCTCAAAACAATTTTCTGACAATTTTGGCAATTTATTATTTTTAGAAGTTTTAACTTTCGGGGCCATTTTGAGGGCCTAAATGAAGGTTTTTCATGATCAATCTTCTCAATGATAGACAAAGGCTCTGTTTGAGACCCCAAAATGAATCTCCTCGACGATACCTTTCCAACGGGATATTGTGCGCCCCAAACAGAGATCGTATGCCAAAGTTACGCCCCTGGGAAGTTGATACACCAAACGACCCAAAACGAGGTCCACAAAACTGTTGGTTTTTCATCTTCTGGGGTTAGGGTTTTGGATTTTATTTATGATAAAAATGTCTTTGGAGCCTCATTTTAAAACCATCTTCTTGGGAATGCGAGTAGCAGCCACATATTTTCTAAGAGATAAGTTGTCACCATTCTAGCGAGTCTTTCACTCTGTATTTTTACAGTCTTTGTACATTTTCGCTCATTAATAGAAATTTGTGTATTACTATATCTCTGTGTTTATGGTTGAATTTATGATACATTTATGTTATATTATTGGATATTCAAGATATCTCTGTACATTTATTTATTATATCTCCGCTCTCATTTCGTGCCGAAAATAATCTTGATCAGTGGTATTAGAGCAGGTTGCTCTTGATTGTTTTTCAGTGCATGTCCCCGACGAGGTCTGAGCATAGAAAGTTGGGTCTTGAGCTTGTCTATATTGAAGACAATCTCTCTCGCACACTCAAGAAACCCTCCATGGCAGAAGAAAATAAAAAATACAGAGCAGATGATTCTATTAATCTATTGCTTAAGCAAGCCCTCACACGACAGAGAGACGAAATGATGGAGAAATTTTCCCACATATTTCAACGACTACCGAAAAAAACAGACACATATTCATCAAGAAAGAAGAAATTCACATTTAAAGGTACAAGTTGATTTTGATATTCCCATATTTGAAGGACAGATAGATGCAGATGCCTTAGAAAAATGGTTAAATCTGCTAGAAGGTTATTTCTTTGTTCATAATTTCTCCGATGGGGAAAAGATCACCTTCACACTCCTTAAGGCTCTCCCCCATGTCAAACATTGGTGGGAAACTTGCTGGTAGCAAATTTCCACAGAGGAGTCTGGAATATATGGGGTCAAGGTCACTTGGAATTTTTTTGTGGATGTGGTAAAGGAACAGTGTTATCTTGTTGGAAACTATGAGGACCAATACATGAGATGGACCACACTACGGAAAGAGAGGGGACAAATAGTTCTAGAGTTCACCAATACCTTCCATACCTTGTGCACCAAGCTAGGTATCAAAGACTCTGAAAGACATTTGGTTCTGAAATACTGTGGGGCTCTACACAGATACATCGAAACGAAAATGAATTTTTTGTACATCTCATCACTCGGTGTTGCTTATCGATATGATGTTAAAATCAAGAAAACATTTAAGCACCAGAACAAACAGGAGTTTGGGTTTGCAAATCTTCAACAACCAAATTATGATCATGACGACCCTAACAAACAGTCTCCTGAAAACCATTCCAAGCCACAAGAAAAGAAGGGTCATGAAAAGACGAAGAAGGACACTGGAAAATGGTAATATTTCCACAAAATCCCTTGGCACAACACTGATGAATGTCGCTCAAAATAGTCAATGGTGGCCGAGATCAAAGACAAGGAGCCAAACCCTGATTCAGAATCTGATTCAGAAAATATTGATAGAAGACATAACATCGATGCAGACCCTACTTCAATTGTCGTGACCGCAACAATTCAACTAGAAGAACCCACATATCCTGAAGAGGGGGAGCACCTTTTTCATTCACAGATGTGGGTGAAGGGGACTCTGCTGCATTTTATTGTTGATAGTGGAAGCCAGAAGAACCTCATCTCAGCAGAGGTTGTCAAACAATTGTATTGTCAACAACACCACACCTGCAACCATACAACATCAGGTGGCTTCGCTAGGGATGATATCTTTATGTCAGCTAGCATTGTTGATTGTCATATGGCATCGAACCCTTCAAGGATGAGGTATTATGTGATGTTTCTCTGCTGGATGTCTGTGATGTTCTCTTGGGCTAGACATATATGTGGAAGCGCCATGATATCTATGAGTCTCGACCCTGTAGTGTCATTGTTACTTTGGGGGGTCATCTCTACAAGATACTAGAGGTAGTTACAACTATTGTCCCACCTAAACAATGTCGCAAGGTAGTATCTCATACTACAAAATTAAGTTTCTTCACAATCTGTTTAAAAGGTGAACAGAAGGATACTACAACCACTACAGCCTCAGCCCAAGAACATTCTATCCAATAGAAGTAGGCCAACAAGAATGCAACAAAGCACAAATATTCCTTCTTCACATATACATCTCATGTAGACCAACTATTTGAAAAGATTCAACCCCGCCAATAACAGGTTCATGACAACCGTCCACATCGCAACGTCTCTAGCAAGGCAAGCAATGCACCAATATTTAATCGTTTACCCCTCTCCCACATGAAATCAATGCAACGAAGACCATTTCTTCCTAAGGAGGGAGGAATAATCCAGGTGGATATCGGTGACCACCCACCTCTTCCAATTGGCTCAAAACAATTTTCTGACAATTTTGGTAATTTACTATTTTTAGAAGTTTTAACTTCCGAGGCCATTTTGAGGGCCTAAATGAAGGTTTTTTGTGATTGAAATTCTCAATGATAACCAAAGGCTCTGATTGAGACCCCAAAATGAGTCTCCTCAACGATACCTTTCAAACGAGCTATCGTGTGCCCCAAACAGAGATTGTATGCCAAAGTTATGCCCCTGAGAAGTTGATACACCAAACTACCCAAAATGGGGTCCACAAAATTGTTGCCTTTTCATCTTCCAGGGTTAGGTTTTTGGATTTTCTTTATTATAAAAAGGCCTTTGAAACCTCATTGTAAAATCATCTTCTTGGGAATTCGAGTAGCGAACACATCTCTTCTCAGAGATAAGTTGTCACCATTCTAGCGAGTCTTTCACTCTGTATTTTTACAGTCTTTGTACATTTTCACTCATTAATAGAAAATTGTGTATTATTGTATCTCTGTCTTTATGGTTGCATATTTGATACATTTATGTTATATTATTGGATATTCGAGATATCTCTGTACATTTATTTATTATATCTCCGCTCTTATTTCGTGCCGAAAATAATCTGGATCAGAGGTATCATTGCAGGTTGCTCTTGATCATTTTTCAGTGCATGTCCCCGACGAGGTCCAAGTATAACAAGTTCGGTGTCGATCTTGCCTCTCTTGAAGACAATTTCTCTCACATGCCCAAGAAACCCTCCATGGCAGAAGAAAAGAAAAATGACAGAACAGACGGTTCTATTAATATGTTGCTTGAGCAAACTCTCACAAGACATAGGGATGAAATGATGGAAATTTTTTCCAACATCCTTCAACGCCTGCCAACAACAACAGGCACATATTCATCAAGCGACCACTTTGGAAATACCTCACCTTTCAAGGTACAAGTTAATTTTGATATTCTCATATTTTAAGGACAGATAGATGCAGATGCCTTAGAAAAATGGTTAAATTTGCTAGAAGGTTATTTCTCTGTTCATAATTTCTCCGATAGCAAAAAGATCACCTTCACACTCCTTAAGGCTCTCCCCCATTTCAAACATTGGTGGGAAACTTACTGGTAGCAAAGTTCCATAGAGGAGTTTGGAATATATGGGATCGAGCCCACTTGGGATTTTTTTTTGGATGCGGTAAAGGAACAGTATTATCTTGTTGGAAACTATGAGGACCAATACATGAGATGGACCACACTGCGGCAAGAGAGGGGCCAAGAAGTTACGGAGTTCACCAATACCTTCCATNATCACTCGGTGTTGCTTATCGATATGTTGTTAAAATCGAGCAGAAATTTAAGCACCAGAACAAATGGGAGTTCGGGTCTGTAAATCCACAACAACCAAAGTATGATCAAGATGTCCCTAACAAACAGTCTCCCGAAAACTAGTCCAAGCCACAGGAAAAGAAGGGTCACGGAAAGACGAAGAAGGACACCAAAAAATGGTGAGATTTCCAAAAAATCCCCTAGCACAACACCGATGAATGTCGCTCAAAAGAGTCGTTGGTGGCCAAGATCAAACACAAGGATTCAAACCCTGATTCAAAATCTGATTCAGAAAATATTGATAGAAAAATCATCAATGCAAACCCCACTGTAGTTGTCGTGACCGCAACAATTCAACCAGAAGAACCCACATATCCTAAAGAGGGGGAGTGCCTTTTTAATTCACAGATGTGGGTAAAGGGGACCCCGCTGCATTTTATTGTTCATAGCAGAAGCCAGAAGAACCTCAACATCATAGGTCATCAAACGGTTGGGATTGTCTACATCACCACACCCGTAACCATACAACATCGGGTGGCTTCTCCATGGACGAGATCTTTGTGTCAGCCAACATTGTCGATTGCCATATGGCATCGAACCCTTCAAGGATGAGGTATTATTTGATGTTGCCCCGCTAGATGTCTATGATGTTCTCTTGGGCCAACCATATATGTGGAAGCACCATGCTATCTATGAGCCTCGACCCCATAATGTCATTGTTACTTTGGGGGTTCATATCTACAGGATAACAGAGGTAGTTCCAACTGCTGTCCCACCTAAACATTGTCACAAGGTAGTATCTCATACTACAAAATTCAGCTTCTTCATAATCTATTCAAAAGTTGAACAGAAGGATACTGCAACCACTATAGCCTCAACCCAAGCACCTTATATAAAAAATAAGAAGGTCTACAAGAATGCAACAAAGAACAAAGATTCCTTCTGCACCCAGAAATCTCATGTAGCCCGACTGGTTGAACAGATCCAATCACGCCAACAACATGTTCATGACAACCTTCCACAATGCAACGTCTCCAGCAAGGAAAGAAATGCACCAAAATTAAATCGCTTTCCCCTCTCCAGGTGAATATGGGTGTCCACCTGCCTCTTCCAACTGGATCAAAACAATTTTCTATCAATTTTGGCAATTTAATATTTTTAGCAGTTTTTAACTTCTGGGGCCATTTTAAGGGCCTAAATGAATTTTTTTCGGGATAGAGATTCTCAATTATATCCAAAGGCTCTAATTGAGACCCATAAATGAATCTCCTCTATGATACCTTTCCAATGAGCTATAGTGCACCCCAAACGAAGATCGTATGCCAAAGTTATGCCCCCGAGAACTTGATACACCAAACTAACCAAAATGGGGTCCACAAAACTGTTGGATTTTCATCTTTCAGGGTTAGGGTTTTGGATTTTATTTGTTATAAAAAATCCTTTGGAGCCTCATTTTAAAATAATCTTTTTGGGAATGTGAGTAGCGAACACATCTATTCTCAGAGATAAATTGCCACCATTCTAGCGAGTCTTTCACTCTGTATTTTTACAGTCTTTGTACATTTTCACTCATTAATAGAAAATTGTGTATTAATGTATCTCTATGTTTATGGTTGCATATCTGATACATTTTTGTTAAATTATTGGATATTTGAGATATCTTTGTACATTTATTTATTATATCTCTTCTCTCATTTCGTGCCAAAAATAATCCAAATCAGTGGTATCAGAGCAGGCTGCTCTTGATCATTTTTCAGTGCATGTCCCCGATGAGGTCTGAGTATAGAAAGTTGGATATTGAGATTGTCTCTCTTGAATCCAATTTCTCTCACATGCCCAATAAACCCTCCATGGTAGAAGAAAAGAAAAATGACAAAGCAGACTATTCTATTAATCTGTTGCTTGAGCAAGCTCTCACGCAACATAGGAACAAAATAATGGAGAATTGTTCCCACATCCTTCAATGCCTGTCGACAACAACAGGCACATATTCATCAAAAGACCACTTTGGAAGCACCTCACCTTTCAAGGTACAAGTTAATTTTGATATTCTCATATTTGAAGGACAGATAGATGCAGATGTCTTTAAAAAATGGTTAAATCTGCTAGAAGGTTATTTCTCTATTCATAATTTCTCCGACAGGTGTTGTGGGTGGGAAATCCCCCTACAGACTAGCATTGAGGGTTCTATAATGCATGTAGAAATGACCTAAAGTATCCTACTTTCTACCATCATCCCAATCATAAACCCCATTATTCATATGTAAATACAATGATAAAAGGATCAATTCACTATAGCTTGACTTCCATGTTTGATGTAGATCCCTTTCACTTTCGGTTGCTCCTTGACTGCAAGTTTCCTCCCAAATTTGACCTGCATTCACAAACAAACAAACAAATAACTCCAAGCATGAATTTGATCTATGAACTAATGGGTTAGAGATTCTATCAAAATATAATCAAGATTACACGTTAAACACCTCATATGGCGGGACAGGAAAAGTACTTCTTTTATTAATCTCACAAGAATACCTTACAATAGTGAGATTGGCCACTACTCGAATCTGGTCCTAGGCTCCTCTTCAACTGTACTCCAACTTCTTTCATATATGCTTCTCTTCACACAATGGTTTCAAAAGGTTGGGGCAAGGGGGAATGCAAAATCGGGTAGAGTTTCTTTACTCTTATTTTTCTCCTTCCAAATGGGATCCCTACCTTTTCTTTTATAGGCTAGAAAAGGCTAGGTATTTGGTCGAGTGACCGGCTATGGGAAGTCAAATGATTTAGGTAATTTACCCGAAACTGTGAGTTCCATCTACAACTTTCCATTTTTTGTGTTCTTGTAGGTATATGCAGGTTGTAGTGGGTCAGCTAGCATATACACGTGTGTAGTAGTGGAGCAGGGCATGTATGCCTTCAAAAAAGGGTGTTTTTAAGAAGTTGTTTCAGTAGTGTCTTGGAAAAATATGTAACATGAGATGGCCTGATGCTTGGTAATCATATCTGGTGCAAAATAGGGTTATAACAGATTTCCCCTAATGTGTGAGGTCAGAAGATCATCTTATGGTCGAAATACGTTCTCAGTCTTCACCAATCATATAGAACAATTGAGCCCAGGGACCAGAGTTCAGGAGGTGCCATCTGCAAAATAAAAATTTTCTCACTGAGGCGGGCATACCCATCCTCAGGATGAAATAAAATCATGGTTTCCAATCAAATACACTACAGATCCATGTCATATAACTATATAAAGTGTAGCTGTGAGCAATACACAATGGATCTACATCTCGAAATCAAAAAGATATACATGCATAGTATCCATCTTCTAGAAGCTTGATAAGGCTTGATGGCTAGAGATGAGGTCTTCAGAGCTCGAGCAACACTTCAAAATCTTCACAACTCAGGTAGGAGTGTAATATGAGTGTACGACTTCACTACCCAGAGGTCTTCGACGGCTCATCGGGCATGGACTAGAGGATCTTGATGATCATATTAAGGGCTTCATTGATTTCAAACAAAGACTTGATTGGGCTTTCAGGATGGTCAGACATGTGGGCAAGAGACAAAATATAGAAGGGCCAACTCAGGCTTGGTAAAAGCTTCCCTTATACAATAGCATGACAAATGATGAGACTCAGGTAGCATGGCATTGACATAAGTTCACGATACAGGAGGCAACACAAACTCTCCAAATGTTTGGAAGAATAACCAAATGGAGGAGGACACAACTCTATGTGGCAAGAAAAAATTTCTAAGGTCATATTAAATCCTAGATTTTGACGAACACACGGAAGGATGTGCTTTGTCCAAGGGCGACTCATTGTGCTGCCAATAAAAAGAAAATAATTTTCCCTTTCTCTTTTTGGGGTATATATATATATTTTTTTTCTTTGTATTTTTTCAATAGTTTTGGAAAAAAGAATAAAAGAATGCTACGTTACAAAGGAGGAACGAGTGTCGCAAACATACTAGTTCTAGGCGCAAGGACCAAACTGATGTTCAGAACAAGGAGACATACTCGGAAAAATCCCTCTAGGGGTCAAAATGTTTAGACGAAAATGAAAAGTACTACAAGGCTTGCATTATAAGGCATGCTTCAGATGGTCCAGTTGAGAGCAACATGGAGCTAGCATTAGGCGAAAGATGCACGAATGCAAATGCGGTTAACAAAACACAATGATAACATCCTTTGATGTAATTTTAATGAGCTCAGAGAAGGTAAGCTCAGCATTTTTTCATTTGTAGAGAGCCTAAAAAAATGTAAAAGGAGACTCTATTGGGGTACCTTTTTCGAAGATAGTCTTGTTGGTTCAAAAAAGGGGTAAACTAGCATCGACCAGACGTCTATTCAAAACCATTTTAACAAGTGTGATAAAGACAAGATCACTCGGCAATTTTTTCATTTTTAAGGAGTCTGAAAAAGCTCAACTGTGGACTCCATCAGGAATGTTCTTCTGGACCATTTAACGAGTGTGAAAGAATAAGGTCACTCAACGATCTTTTCAATTTTAGGGAGTTTGAAAAGAGCATAACTATGGACTTTGTGGGGGTTTCTTTTTCGTAAATTTAGTCCCTCGGGCCTGAAAAATGATTAAAATTATACCTGAGAATACTCTTCTAGAGAACCGAAGCCCCTAGAGTATACCTTTATTCATACAATTGACCATCCAGATTGAAAAAGGGATACACTACTTCCAGATAGACGTGACTTCAAATTTTAGTTTAGTGGGCGTGAAAGGCCACAAGATCGCTCGACAATCTTTTCATGTTTAGAGGGTATGAAAAGGGCTTAAAAGAAGACTCATTGTGTTTTGGGAGTCTCGAGGGTGAGGTGAAGAGTGATAATGCATCATGCAAATGAGGCTCAAACTTGTAATCAGGATAAAACTAAAAATGACTCCCGAGCCTATAGTCATTAGTCACGGCATGGACACCAAAATGAAACTAGGATCTACCTAGGGCATCCATGTTAAGGTAAGTTCTACCACCAAATTACGACACTTCTAAAGCAACGGTCATGGTTTCGTGTCACAACTCGGTGGGATCGATCCTATGGCAAAGAGGAAAAGACAACAAGATGCAGAAAGTGGAGGTGGAATCCTAACTTAAATGCACCAAGTTGGAAAAATGACTTTTTACCGAAGGACCTTTCAAAATGAACCAAATCTCCAAAAAGTTTCCAAATACCCAAAGTAACACTTATAGTAACAATCCATAGAAAACTCCTGAACCATACTAAATGATTTTCAATTTAGAAAAAATGACAAAAAATGTTGAAAAAATCACAGAAAGGGGCCAAAAAGTCTATAAATAGAAGCTGGAAGCTCATTATCACCATTGTTAATTGAGAAATTGACTGTGGATCCAAAAACACCCCTTTGACAAAAGAGTTGATTCCGAGAGCTTCAGTGGACGGAACAAACTTCCAATTGGACCAAGTAAGTACATACTAACCCCCCTTGCATCTTCATTCTTCATTTAAGCATTTCTTTTTGTTTTTTTGGGGGGCGCTGACCATTAAAATGGTTAGACCTATGTATACGCGGGGTGTCCTAGGACAGCCAGTGTATGCCCGCGTGCAGAGAAAATACTGCACGTGGGCATACATGACTGTCTACATTACAGCCCGCGTATACCCCCTAACATAGAAAAAAAAATTAAAATGCAAGGGCTAATCCCTCCCTGGACTTGTCAATTGCAGGATGTATGTTCACTGGAGGGAGAGAGAGCATGAGGATATTATTTTTTTGGTCGGTGAGGACCCTGATGCTACCACCACATTGGCGTAATTTGGTTTGTTAAAGTTCTTCCAGTTTCCTTTCATGCGGGCACAACCTAGGCTATTGAACGCCTTGGTTAATTATTGGCATCCTGATGTAGAGGCCTTCATGCTTGAGGGACAACCATTGACTCCAACGACTAAGGATATATACTTTCTGACTGCCTCTCAAGGAGAGGGGAACCAATCAATTTCCACACTTTTCCCTCAGGGCCACACAATATAGCAGAGTTGATTGGACTCCATTGTGAAGTCAGTACAGACAAGATGGGCACTCAGGTGCCAATAAACAAGATCTCATACCTATCACTAAAAGTGATAGTTTTTCTTATTGGGTGGATTATAGGATTTGCAGCTTTGCATCAGGCTTCTTGGGCGCACATGAATTGTGCAGTTCAGTTCTTAAATGCACAAGTTTTTGACTAGAGTACCACGTTATTAGAGTGCATGAAAAGGCAGTTGACAGAGTGTCGGATGTAGAGGCACATAAAATTTGGGTTTGGTAATATTCTTTGTGATTTATTCTTCTTCGAGAGTACCGAGTCTTAGCTTGAGGGAGACAGTACGAGGGCACATAGCCTCTTCTCCAGCAGTAAACAGATGGGCGGTGTTGTTTCCTTGACAGGGGAGAGGGAGGACCATTGAGGCCTTCAACGACAATTTTTTTGATTGGTGGTCTCGGCAGATTCCGGTGATAAAGGACTATCCTTATGCCGGAATTGACTTTTCAAGGGACTCTGACATGGGCGTACCTCTCGGAGTGGTATGAGGAGAGCTAGGTAAGCTTGTTTTTCAAAGTTATTTAATTTTATGTTGTTTTTATATATATCATTTTTCTTTTGTATACCAAAGTATATGACAAATATTTATCTGTTGTGTGCAGATGTAGGATCGGTGCATCTAGCGGACTTTGCGAGGAACAGGTTACGTCCTCGACCAGAGGCCGCACCAGCCGTAGTCGACGGAACAACAGCAGCAGGGGGACCTCCAGCTGGTGAGGTTGAGAGAGTTTTGAGATGGGTAGAGTAGAAATTTACCTCGCTCACTCACACAGTTCCCATGGCAGAGATCGAGGATCTACCATCATCTATGCAGCCTCATGTAGTGGGGGCACCACAGACGTGGGTCCAGCTTTTTTGGCATTTGGAAAACATCGTTGATCATTATAACAGGGCTAACAGGCACCGTCCTTAGTTAGGCTGGACTTCTCATGTGCCGAGGGCACTATTTGTATATTTTTGAGGGCATAAGCCCTATGACGCTTTACTGGACGTATTTTTGAGGCGCTTGCGCCCACCCATGTACTCTGATATTTTTGATCTTATATATGGAGTTTTATGTCTTTTTATGTGTTCATGGACTACATATATTTCATAAATGTATTTTACATGTGCATGTGTGTACTTTTCTTTACATGTGTGCAATATGCCAATCTAGTACATGATTAGCTAGGGTGTATGTAACTTGATTCAATCTCCTAGGAACATGGATATACATAATGTAATCAAAGCTTCATTCTAAGAGACGTACCCTAAGGAATCATTGGTGTAGAGTAGGGTTGTAAATGTGGTAAAATCCATTTAACTGTCACACAACCGGCTGAGCATATAAATATACTTGGAGGTGAGAGATACCATGCGACAAAGCATCACGAAGCAACTCTAAAAATGCACTATATTCAGCGACATTGTTTGTGGTATTACCTAAACAGATACCTCCTGAAGATAGCAACTGGCCTTGAGGTGTGTAAATTACCCAAGCTGCGGAAGCAAGCCTCCAAGTGTGTCNGCCTCATCCACACCCAACGAACACCTCTGATTCACTTGACATCTGCCACAGTGAAAAAAATGACATCAAAACAACACGTCCACAAAACCAAAAAGGTAAAAACAAAAAATGCAAATGTATAGGAACTATACATATGTTACAAAAAGTTACCCTAGGTGACCTACCTATGAGTAATACTTCTTGAGGTAGAGCCCATATCTAGGCTCCGCCAAGGCATTTCCCTCAAAGTCTACCAGGCGATAATCACCCTTCTTTAGAACCTCTTTTATGATGAAAGGTATGAACCACATGGGTTTAAAATTGCCTGCCCCTAGGGGTCCTTATCTTGGTCATAGACCAGGACAAGGTCACCTTCAGAGAAAATCTTAGGACGAACAGACCGAGCATACTAACAATTGACTTTTTGTTTGTGAGCTTCGTTGGCCAAGGCCACATCACGACATTGCTCGTTGAGATTCTCTAGGTATAATAAACGCTCTTCAAGCGGTGAAGTGTCTGGAAATAACTGTACTCCCAATTTTAGAGACAGTATCTGGAACTCTATAGGAAAGACTGCTTCCGGCGTGTAAACAAGTTGAAAAGGTGAGAAACCAGTTGCAGTCTTAACAGACATTTGGTAGGTCCATAATGTTAAGAATAACATCAAATTCCAATTTGACTTGGCCGAGTTGATCATTCATTGTAGGATGGTCTTAAGATATTTATTGACATCTTCCACCTGACCATTCACTTGTGGGTAGTAGGGTGATGAATGTTCTTTCCACAACCAAAGATTTGATGTTAATTCAGTCATCATTTGGTTCTGAAAATGACTGCCATGGTCAGTGACAATCTCTCTCGGGATGTAGAACCTTGCTATTATCTGGTTGAACAAAAAGAGAGTTGTAGTCTCTCCATCATCCTTGAACGTTGGCATAGCATTGACCCACTTTGTGAAGTAGTCTATGGCTACGATGATATAACGGTGCCCCCTTGTTGAAAGAGGGTTGCATGTAGTGTAATCAATCCCCCACTTGGTGAAGGGACCAACGGTGATAACGAGAAACATAGGAGCGGGGTGTGCCCTCATCTTCCAAGAGAATATCTAACATGGGTGGCACTTCTTGACTGATTCGATACAATATTTGATTAATGTCGACCAGAAGTAACCGGCTCGTAAAATATTTTGGGTCATTGCCAACCCAGACATATGACCACCACATGCTCTAGTGTGGCAATCATTAAGCATGATCTCCACTTCTTCATGAGTGAGGCACCGGCGAAGGATGCAATCTACACCTCGATGATACAACATATCTTCGAGTATGAGATAGTTCTTGGCTTGATGGTGTATATGGTGATGCTCATCACGAGAAGTGGAGGTGGGGCACTTCAAAGTCTAGAGATAGACACGTATATCTCCACACCAGGGGTCCGAAGATGCGATAAAAAACATGTCTCCTTGAATAGGAGAATCTTCGGGCATAACATCACCTGACTCGACCGGGAGTTCCGAAATGAGTTCCACAAAAACCAGTGACCTTTTGGATTTCGCTAAAACAAAATCTAGGTCAAATTCTTGGAGGACAACTATCCATCTACTGATCTTTCCGCCAATTACCCGTCGTGTCAACACATATTGAAACAAATTCACAATGGCAATGACGGTGGTCTTGCAAAACAAGATATAATGACGAAACCGTTGGACATCATGAACTGCTGCCAACGCAAGTTTTTCAATGTGGGAATAATTGAGTTTTGGTCCAACCAGGCCTCGGCTCAGGGAATAAATCACATATTCTGAGAGAAAATCATCCTCCTGAGCTAAGACCATACCGATGGTTGACTCTGCCGCAACCAAGTACAATAATAAATATTTGTTATAATTGGCTGGTCGAAGTAGAGGGGTAGTCGTGAGGGCGCGTTTCAACACTGTGAAAGAGCATTGAGCAGATTCATCCCAATGAAAAGGAACATCCTTCTTCAGTAAATGCATAAACCCTTGGTGATCTCAGCATAGTTTGCGATGAAACGCCACAAAAAGTTCATTTTTCCCTGTAAACTATGATGTTGAAGGATTGTACGCAGGGGAGGCAACTGAACTATTGCCTCAACCTTGAGAGGATTGACCATGATCCCCGTTGTCGAAACTATGAAACCTAGCAGATGACCTGATGTCACACAAAAACTACATTTGTTGGGATTCAAGCGAATCCGGAAGTAGCGACATCGCTCAAAGATAAGTCGGAGGTGTGTGGGATGATCAGTTCTCTTACGAGATCGTGATGATAAATCATCTAGGTAGGCCTCGATGATATGTTTGAGGTCGTGGAAAGAAAAATACATTGCCCACTGAAAAGTAGTGCCAACATTTTTCAGACCAAAAGGCATCTTACGATAAGCAAATGTACCCCATGGACAAATGAAATTTGTTTTGTGTTGGTCTTCGGGTTTAATTTGTATCTGATTGTATCCCGAGAAACCATCCATGAAAGAAAAGGCCTCGCAACCTGCACATTCATCGACTATCTGGTCAATAAATTGTGTGGGAAAATTGTCTTTTGGACAGGCTTTGTTCAAATCATGGAAGTCCATACATATACGAATCGTACCTTGTTTTTTGTTGACCGGCACAGGATTTGACACCCATTGGGTCAAATGGACGGGGTAGATAAAACCTTCTTTGAGCAGTGTCTCTACTTCAACCTTAATAGCTGCCACTTTCTTAGGATTAACTCAACGAAGTTTCTACCAGAACAGCTTAGCGTCAGGATAAGTCGTGATTTCGTGTTCAACAATTTTTTGATCGATGCCTAGAATTTCCTCGTAAGACCAAGAAAAAACATCACACAATTCCTTAAATAAATCTGTGTAGATTCGAATCTCTTTGGGGGAGAAGTCAACTCCAACAAAAATATTCTCCATGACACGAGGGGTTCTGGAGATATTAATAGGTATAGTTTCAACAATGGTTTCCATATTACCCTTGGCATAAACTGCATGCGTAGCTAAGGGGTTTATAGGACAAGACCTATCTCCAGTCATAGTCAAAGTGAATTCCCCTGCTTCAATTCTTCTTAACTCTCGGAGGAAATAAGATCTATGATGGAGATCATCCCAGGGTTTGTCTGGAATAGTCATGGATTCAATGATCGCTTCGTCTGAAGGAAAGACTAAGTCTAAAGAATCTATATCAGTGAGGGAACCTTGAGCCCAAATAGGTTCTAGAATCAGATCTAACTCTTATGTGGGAGTCAGATCGGGGTCGACAGAATCTTGTTGGACTAAAGAGTACGCCACTTCTATCACGGACAAGGGCATGGACATACCATGGTGCCCTGTCCCTTCCATCGTGGTCGATAGGGAAGGAATAATCCATAGATCATTGAAGTAAGTCATGCGAAACGATGAAACTTGGAACATCTAAACCTTATGGTGTTTTGATATGAACTTAACATCGCCTTGCGAAGGTGAGTAATTGAAAGTACCCATCAAAGGTGGGCACAAACCAACCCCTATGTTGACGACGTCGAGTTGAGGGTTATCAATCATCAGGACCGCGGATGCCCCCAATGAAGGGTTAGGACGGGAGAAAGACAATTGATCAATGGTTACGATCCGGCCCTTATGTGGAAACAAAAAGACCTAAAAAATTGTAGTGACCATTGCTTACATGGCATAGGTCCAACTCCTTCCTAACAAGATATTGTAGTCAAGAGACACATCGACCACTTCAACCTCGACACACATGGTCTTCCCTCCTAACTGTATGGGAAAAGAGGGGATGATGCCATGTGGTCAGAACAAACAACCGTCGAAAGCGGTAAGAAGAGTGGGTGACGGAGACAAAGCGGGTTGACCAATGGCCTTCCAACATGCCAAAGACATTATGCATGTTGAGGCGCCCTCATCAACCACTGTGCATAAAATGTTCCGAGTAAAAGTTTTCATGGTGTAAGCCACTACTATCTGAAACTCTATGTGGTAAGGGAGACGAGGTTTTAAGTCAGTCGTATTAAGCATGATCGTACCCAGATTACAAGTCTCGGTAGATCCTAAAGTGGCTAACAAAGCCTTTCTCTAGGAAGGGAAGCTCTGGAGGACCTCCAAAGTAGACATCACACAAGGGGTTTGAGACAAATCCTCCACCACAGAGTAGTTTTGGGTAGCCCTTGCATTTGGGTTGTGAGAAGATTTCCTGAATGTGAGAAGATTTCTTGAATGCACCTTTTGGGATGCATGTCATTGTTTCACCCAACACCTTTTCGATCTGGAGAGAAAGAGATAAGATTTCATCTTCTTTACCTTTCTCAGAGGTGCTTGGCTTCTTGTAGTCATGTGCTCTAGTCGATATATAGGCATCACCTTTCATCATATACACATTTGTGGATGCAGGATTGCTCGAAGACGGAGGGGGTCCTTGACTTCCCCCTTCCATGCTTGTAGAGGATTGGTTTATATTTTTCCCATGTTAAAATGGGTTCATTAACACAGCATGTTGTTGCTGTGAAAATAACTTTTGGGTCTCCGCAAGCTGAGGGCACTGGTGAGTCAGGTGGTCTTCCACGCACAGGTTACACGGATACTTCGACTTCCTTTTTTCCGTGTTGCCTCCGCCAGCATTATTACTGGGTTTATTATCCCCTTACCCTTCTTAAATTGTTTCTTCTTTCCATCAGGCTACTGGGTGGCCTTTGGATTTTTCGATTGCACACTATGTACATCCGATGTTTAGGTAGGGGGAGCAACTAGACCAGTGGTCTGGCTGGTCGTTGTGTGTTTTATAGATAGTTGTTGCAATTGTTTTGTCAATTGTTCAGTGGGATTTGCTTGTGATGAACCAACAATACCATCAGCATGTGGTCCAGCTCTTTGTCTAATTTTATCAAGTATTGATCGTGGCACATCCAACAAGATTTCATACAGTAGACCAGATTGAGAATAAATCATCTCAAGTTGTTGAGCTCTCATGATTGCATCCTCTTCGGAAAACACTCCCGATGTTGCGACATCTTTGGAAAAATGTGGGACCAAAGACTTAAGGAACCACTCAAGAAGGAATGCTGGTGGGACTAGCACTTTAATCAAACTCTTCCAGCATCTCCATTCCCGGATGTGATCAGAGATATGGTCTTCTTTTGTCTGTTCAAAATTGGCCAGCAATTCTGTGTCGGTGTCATAGCTCACAGGTAATTGGAAATGGTTTAAGAAATCCATTACCAATTCGTCGAAGGAAGAGTATCTTGAGTGGTCGAGCTCAATGTACCATTTCGCCGCACTCCCAATGAGAGTGCGTTGAAACAATCACAACTGTACAGTCATATTTCAACGAATTAGATGAGTACCAAAGGTGAAAGGTAGTCACATGATCTCCTAGATATTCATTAGGATTAGCCTCGAACTTTGGTATGTATGAAGGAAACTTCGTCAGCATAGGGGGCCAACGTGGATTGTGACAAATAGGGTCATTCAACAACCTTGTCAAGTCTGGTAAATCCAAGGTTGCCAGGAAAGTTAGTTTGGGTTGTTGGTTATAACCATGGAAAAAGGGGCTTGGAGTTTGACTGGCACCAGGTTGCCAGGAAAAGTTGGGTTGTTGGACAGGGTTCTGGTAAAAACCATGGCCATGACCAACGTATAGATTCTGCGTTTGTGGAGACATAATCAACTGATTTCCAAAATAGGACGTTGATGGTTGAGCATGCATTACATTCAAAGGACTTGGGGAAGGGTTGCCCCATGTCGATCCCATGGGAATAGGTCCTGTGCCTTGCCTGGGGTTGCATTGGTTGTGAAATGGGTTGTCCCCGATCGACATTCTTGATGAGGGAACTGATCCCTGCCAAGAATTCCAAGGTCCTAGTGCAGAAGGAATTCTTAGGTTTTTCCCCTGTGTAGGAATAGTACCCTGCATAGGATTTGGTTGTCCATAACCAGGATTGCCCTCAGTTGGAAAAGCAACTAATGATAAAGCGTTGTTACCAAACGCTCCAAACAAAGAAAACAATGTCGAACCTACCGGCATGCTAGGAGAAGGTAGTCCTTGACTCCCTGCTCCAAATGAGCTATGGTGTGTGTTTGATTCGGTAGAATGCTGGTGAGTAGTGACGAGCACTGTCGAGTGAAGGGGACAAAGGAGGGATATGACCTCCTCCATAAGGGAAAGCATTAAAGGAAGCCAATGTGCCCTCGATGGATCCTTGCAGAGGAGCGTTAGAGATCCCTTCCCCCAGACCTAAAGTCTGTAAAGTGGAGTAGGAAAGTATAGGGCTTGTATCTGAGCTAGGCATCCCATATGAGAACGGAGGGCCTGTCGCACTCTGTGTGAAAGGAGCTGTGGACACTGCCAAAGACGGGATCAAACCACTTCTTGAGGTAGAGGCATTCGAGACCATGGTGGCTCGGACCGATGACAGTGAGTTAGGAGGTGGAACACCCCCTGTGGTGACAGCCGTAGTGGGAATAGGAGAATTCTCGGAAGAAGTGGCAGCATTTGTTTCCATTGCTGTGTGTGACACTGTTTGGTGCTCGTAAGGATAAATCTGTACAATGATCGGCACCGAAAGATCAGTGGTCGAAGTTTCGGATGGACCAAGAGCTTCCACTCCAAGGTCTGAAATGGTTAGTTCCTTCGGAAATTGGTCGGACATAGTTTCCTATGACCTAGTCGCTTCAAAAGACCCTTGTTGGTCTAGCTTTTGCCTTAGCGGTGGCGGGGGTGGCTCCAGTGTAACCAATGGCAGGCCAAGAAGCCTTCGTGACCGGCGGAGCTCATGATCCTCCACTGTGTGAGAATATCAAAGACACACTAGGGATTTCTATTCATTCAAAAACAATACACACTAT
>JASDQU010171295.1:6739-17471 GCA_032191745.1 Picea mariana
CCTTTTCCATAGAATATACTAACTAGATCCAAAAACCAAAGACATGAAATATGGTACTACACATATTATAATATATTATCAAGGAAAAAACAAGCTAAATGAAATTTGGACATTTGAAAAAAAATTTACAAGTTAAATGAGTACATCAATAAAAAATAACATACTAACCTTGCAACTTCAAAATCCAAGCTATGTAGATCGAGAATTGGATTTGTTCAACCTGTGGGTGATGGAAAAAACAAAAAGCTCAAACAAAAGCCAAGAATAGTGTCGCAACTATAGCAATTGTGTCACAAAGTCTCTTAAAGTCACGTATATATAGATAAAATAGTCAACTAGTCATTAACACCGACCAATGAGATAGGCAAAACAAATCGTCGCTATTGCCACGAAAATTCGTCGCTATTGCCACAAAAAATCGTCGCTATAACGATGAAAATACCGAATAGATTTAAATAAGATTTTCGTCAATATTGCGACGAACTTTCGTGGCAATAGCGACCAAAATCCCACCCTGTTTAAAAAAATTATGAAACTAGTTGAAGCATGGAAAATTTTTGTGGAATAATCCGCCCATATGTAGTAGTGGTTTTACACATGGTTTCAAAGGAATTTTATGATCCATTATAGTAGTGTCATAAGTTCTAAATTATTCATAAGACCAAGAGAAAACTTATTTATATTGTCTAAGAAAATCAGCATACTTACTTTTGATTTCCAGAGATAGATATTTGGATAATTTCACCAACCTAGGATTTTCTCTGGTACCTATATCGCAATCCTCGACCTCCTTCGGCTGAGGATGTAAGGTAGACTTCAAAGGGATGTCATCAGGGTTGAATAACCTTTCTATGGGGATCATACCCTTAGGTATCTAATTATTTTTTAAAACAAGCATCCGATGGTTAGCGATTTTATCTTGGAACTTTTGGGGGTCTTCGCCTTCCTGCATGATCCAAATAGGGTCATTCTGGTTTTCTTGGTTGGCATGTGTTTCGGAAAAGTCATCTACTGTCTCTAAAAATTTCCAGAGTTGTTCATCATCCTCAAAAACTTGCCAGTGTTGTATGTTATTCGATATGGAAGGCCTATGTCTCATTAGTATATGGTATTTTAATTTGAAAGCAGTGGGAGGTGTGAACGTTGAAGCTGCTTTGGCTAACGCATCCGCCTGTTGATTTTCTATTCTGGGAATATAATGAAAATTAACAGAGGAGAAAAAAATTTCGATCAAATCCCAAACACAGTTCCGATAAGATCTTAACCTAGGATGTTTGGCCTGGTATTGACGATTTACCTGTTTCATGATTAGCTCTGCATCGCCAAAGACTTCCAAGTTTTTAATTTTCATTCTCCTGGCATCTTCCAATCCTAACACTAGGGCTTCATACTCACATACATTGTTAGTGTGTTCAGTGTTCCACTATAATCTATAAGAGAAAGGGATAACGAATTTGTCACCAGGTACCACAAAAAGCACCCCAGCTCCGACCCCAAAATAAGATGAGCCACCATCAAAAAACATCTTCCAAACACCAGTGCTATATACATCCTGTTTTACTTTCTCTTTTTCTTTTTTTATTTTCTGTACAACTTTCTTCTATACATACATCAATATCATCATCGATAGATAAAATACAATTGCCTAAATCTTGCTCAGCAATATAAACAGGGTAGTTGTTTTGGTTATGTGGGTCACTTACCGTGAATTCTAACCTGGTTTCTCTGTAAAAATGCGTGAATTGTCCTCCAAAGACCGAGATCATGGCATATGTCATGTCGAGTTGGAGGGATCCTCCAAGTTTAGTGCCCCACGACCTGGAGAAGAGCATGTCGTACTTCGGGGGTATATCAGTGACGACCACATCCATTAGAACACCTTTTGCGGGTATCTGTGTAAGATTGACGACTAAATCCTTTATCATGCCTATACACTTAACCTTTCTTGAATCGAATGAATATAAATATCCATAAGGTATGGTAATTTCAAGACCAAGTATCTCCATAATGGCTTTAGGCATTACATTGTGAGAGGCTCCAGAATCTAACATGCAATTATGGAGTAAGTGATCGTGTATAGTCAGACTAATATAGAAAGGGGCGACGGTGTCTTTGGAACCATCAAAATGTGTGCCGAAAATTATGTTAGGCTTGTCATCTTCTAAATTTATGACATCAGCCTAACTTTCGTTTTCTGAAAAACTGATTAATTTGGTGATTTGTTTCTTGTAAATTGTATTTTTCGCCAGTTCAACAAGAGGTATAAGGATTTTGATTTTATTTATTTCATTTTCCAGATTAAAACTTCCTATTGTTTTTTCGACCTCTATGGTTGGATTTTTTACCCCTTCGTTTCATCTTTCTTTTGTAGTGAGGTTTTAATTTCAATTACATGGACTTCCATTTTTTGCGCATTTACGGTTGATGCTTCCATTGACTTTGTCTTGGTGGGCTATGTGTCAGTGGTCTTAGTTATTATAGTTTGTTTCTCAGCGTTTTTTGAAACTGACTCGTATGTTTCACCCCTCGGCAAAATATTTTTCACTGGGGGAGTTGTGAGGCTCTTGTTTCTAGACCTTAGATTGTACTTTTGGTGGAGTTCGGCCATTATGTCGTCTGCAATTTCTTGATAGGTTGAATCTTCGATAATACCATTGTTTTTGTTATTTTGGGATCTATCTTTCGTGGTTGCATATTTTTCATAATCTTGCCTCATTAAAAAAGTTTGTAGGCAGTCATCAACCTTATTAATGTCTTCTTCTGATTCCTCAAAATCATCCATGTCTTCTCCTCCTATAAAGTTTTCTCTTTTAAAGGGGGATTGAATTTTTTATCTTCATTCTTAATCTATCTTGGTGGATTTTGAGGGTTAGGATCCCTTTTGAAATACTTTCTGGGAAAGTTCTCATTCTTCGCTTGATCTAGCTCCATTCTTGAGATATTATTTGAGAGCTCTTTGATTGTTCTCACCATGTCATCTATTTTGTCTTCCGAAGATCTTCCTGATCCAGATGGTCCCCCTTGATCTCTATATCTTCTGGTTTCTTTGTTTCCAGTTTCAAATTTGGTTTTCAAATTTCCTGATGCCATCATGTTTGACTCAATCTCTAAGGCATCATCTTGCATCTTGGTGAGGTCTATCGATCTCCTCTCCCTCAATAACAGGGAGAAATCAGGGTCGAAAGCCCCAACGAAGGTTACTTTCGCTGCAAGTTGGGAGGGTTTGACCTCGGCTGGAATCTTATTATACAATTTATTGAACCTCTGAGTGAACTCGAGGATTGATTCAGAGTGTTTGTTTCCAGTTTCAAATTTGGTTTTCAACATGTTGATCACATTATGGACCTCTCCTTGGTGGCTTGGTTTGGCACTTGTTCACTGGCTTTGTGTTGTGTATTGTGGCTTGGTATAGGTGTTATTATATGTAACGTTCCTCCTCGTTACGATGACAAACCTCATATAACAAGTGCAAATTTATTTATTTTTTCTTTTAAAAGTGTGTGCACGCATGTACAAGGGAAACAAACACATTCAACTTTGCGTCGCCACCCGACGACGAACAAGACTCAAACCACGACGAACACAACAAGACGACATAAGATGCACAATAAGTAACTGCGTGCATTTAACGACGATCAATCAACAAAAGTAAGACTGACTACCCGCTCGTCCTACCCTGCAATGGTTAGGACCTCCAAGACACATAAGCAATGCTCAAGCCCAGGTTCCCATCGATTTTAACCATTTAAGATCTCAGGGCTGGCGAATTTTCTGAGGAACATGGAGGTGTCTACATCTCGCCCGACACAAGCAGACCAAGCACACGGAAGGTTTACCAACCAAGTACAACATTATTTAAATGAACAACAACCCTCATTTACTAACTCAGAATAATTTATTGTACTTAATTCAAGGACATTCCACCATATATGTTTATCAATAATAATAAAAATTGCAATAACGCTACCATGAAATAATAAACACATTACATTTATATCACATTAACTTTGCAAAAATAACAATCACCTTACATCTTATGTGTTATCCATAACAATAAAACTACAATATCATTGCCATAAAATGACAACACCATTTCATTTTAAGTTACACTAACTTTGCAAAAATAACAATCACATTACAAGACAATGATAATTAATAAAGCCAGTAAGGAAATTAACACAGCTTATTCCAACCTCCACTACGAGCCCTCCAATGCATGTCTAAAGCACATAAAATCATAAGGTACAATCTAAATCCACCTTGAAACAATTTCCTTTGTGAATTTTAATTTTTTTAAGAGTCATCATAGTTCCATCTAAATCAATTTACCTTAAAATGTTATTGTTGTTATAAAAATTCTAATTTAAATCACTAACCAAGAATCATGGGGAATATATACAGCAATGTCTGAGGAATTAAATCGTGTATATCTTAACAACCTTTACACACAAATTCCTCATCCCACTGGTAAGGATAATAGTAACAATGATATTAATAATTGTTATTATTATTATTACTAATAAAGGAAACACTTCATCAATCTAATTATAATAATCATTTTTAAAATCTTAAACCATTTCATAATCATGCAAAGATATCTAAAAAGGTTCTACAATATTCATACCCTTCATCCAATAATAATGAAACTCTACACTTGATAGATCATGTGCATTTTCGATGCCCCATATAACATGCTAGAATAAATTAATAGTTAAAACAAAAGATAATAGTGGAATAAAAATATTAAGATCTATCCAAATAAAATTTATAGAGAAAAGGGTGAAAACATACGAGACAGTGGATATCTTATCGGCCTATCTTTGGTATTAATAAATAATTGAGGGTCGAGGCAAGGGATAAAATTTTTACTACACCGGTAAATATCCAAAAGGGATAAAGGTAAAAGGAAGCAGCAAGATTAACAAAGGATAGTTGTCACTGTAAACCAAAATATAAAGCTGGGAATTTACCCTATATGAAGGAGTTGAAACATTGTTAATGCATAATCAAAAGAAAACAGTGTCACCATAAGGATGGGATTGTTGTCAAGTAAAAGTTATTTAAAATCCTTGCAGGTACACTAGTGCATACAATTAGAAACAATCCAGAAAATAAGGATGAAACGTTGTTCCTATAATCAAAGTATTTCCTTTTGAAATACTTTATGGGAAAGTGCTCATTCTTCTCTTGATCTACCTCCATTCTTGAGATCTTATTTGAGAGCTCTTTGATTATTCTCACCATGTCATCTATTTTGTCTTCTGAAGACCTTCCTGATCCAGATGGTCCCGCTTGATCTCTATATCTTCTGGTTTCTTTGATTCCAGTTTCAAATTTGGTTTTCAACTTTCCTGATGCCATCATGTTTGACTCAATCTCTAAGGCATCATCTTGCATCTTGGTGAGATCTATCGATCTCCTCTCCCTCAATAACAGGACGAAATCAAGGTCGAAAGCCCCAACGAAGGTTACTTTCACTGCAGGTTGGGAGGGTTTGACCTTGGCTGGAATCTTATTATACAATTTATTGAACCTCTGAGTGAACTTGAGGACTGATTCAGAGTGTTTATTTCTTAGAGCCCCAAATTCAGTTAGATAATAGAGATGGTCTTTCCTTTCCCCCCATTGTCTAATAAAAGCATTTTCAAGTTCCTCATAAGATGGTATAGATCCTGCTACTAGGCCTCAGAACCAGGTTCTTACCTCTCCTTCAAAAGTTTAAACCAAGAGTCTCGAATAGAAATATTCATGTTTGATTCCAAGGATATCGGCAAATTGGTCAAATAAATTGATATGTTCGGTTGCATTCAAATCACCCTCTCCTGTGAATTTCGGAAGATTCTTCATGTAGTTTTCAGGTAATTCATGTAGGGGGACTGGGAGGACCAAAGGGGCATATCTAGTAGCCACCTTTGCAAAGATTATAGGGGGTGGTACTTGGGCACCTTCTCCTCCTCCTCCAGCCTCGCCTCTAGCAGCACCTCCTCCAGTCGCATCCATTGATGATTTAAAGGTTGTTTCTTGGAAATTATGAGGAAGGGTTTCAGGAAATTGGTTATCAAGAGATAGGAAACTTGAGGAAGGGGAACTAGGGAAAAGTGGACTAGTTTCTTCAGACTCACTGGGTGAATATAAAGGAGAATCAATAGGAGTTGTGTCGAGAAGAATAGGATGATCTTAGGAGTTCTGAGAGATAGGAAAATGAACTTCGCATAGTGAAGAAGTGTCAATCGAAGCGGGAAGTGATGTGGATATTTTACCTCTATTGGTGAAAGAAACGGTTGGGAAAATATCAGTTTTAAAATCGGGCGAGACCAAACCAGGCTCAAAGGATGTAATCTTATTGGTAGGTAATCCCCCATAATACGGTGGGGTATTCGATCCTTAAAAAATATCTCTAGTGCTTGAATCTATAATTTTAGGTTGATAAAACCTATTTGTCGATGATACAGTCTATTTAAGATATCTTCTTGATTTTAAAAATTTTTCTGGATATGGAACAGGCGAAGTTTGTTTGTCGTCTAGGTTTTTTCTGGTATTCTTTCGGTTAAAAGCTATTTTATTTATTGTGAAGTCGCCAAGTGAAAGATAAAGGCAGTCTTATAAGGTTTTCGATCTTTGTTCACTATCAAATATAGAAAGTGTCAATGTCGTTCTTCCCAGGGAAAAGCTTCGTTTATTCGTTCCCCTGCTACAACGCCAAAAAGATGTTGTTCCTGAGTTTGTATTTTAAGGCTCTAAAATACACCGTCAAGGCATCTGAAAAGGTAGAGAAAGTTAAGGATAAAAAAGTCAGTTATATGAAAAGGGATATTGTTGGTTTCTTAACTGTCTCTGTCTAGCTTCCCAGTTTTCCTGGATACTAATGTCTCTTTCAATTACTTCCCATGAACGTTCTAACTCAACCTAGTTATTTGTTGTCTGTAGGATGGTGTTAAATAAATTCAAAGCAATACTCGTTATTTTCTGCTTTGTTGTTTTCCCATACCTTGAGCATGATATTGCCTTTAATCTTCTCTGTGACAGAAAGATTTGGAATTTTTTATACTTTTTCATTTTCAGAACATACAACTGCCTTTTGGAAAGTGGCCTTTGCTGCTTTAGCTTCTTTTTCTTTAAAAATAATATTATCAAGAGCATTGCTTGCTTTCTGAAAATAATTATGAATAATCTCTACTTGGGAGATTACTTTTTGTTGCTCGGCTTCTACCTTCGCATGTGTTTCCAGTGATTGGTCCTGAAAAACTTTCAGATATATAACCTGGCCTTTTATTGAATTCAATTTAGCCTGTATTTGTCTTACCAATTCTTCTTGCCAAATAACCTATTTTTGGCTAGTCTACATCTTCTCGTTCATCTCGTCTAGACTTGGCTTAAGCGATTGAATTTCTTTCTTGTCAGGAGCTCTGGCCTTCTCTAGACCTTTATTTATTTATTCTTTGATATTTTTCTCGGTATCTTTTAGTTGATTTTTGCAACTAGGTTATCCTGTGGTTACTATGTTCCAACCTTGCTCTCATATTGCAAACAGTGAATAGATTTTTTGTTGCCAGTGTTCCCATGGAGCCCGCCACCTCTATAGCGAAATCTCCCTCTTCCAAGTTTTTCCCATCCACCAGCACCCTGTGTTTCTTTACCATACCACTTTCTCTCATATACATCTCCTGCTTTAATACATCCTTCCTCTTTTTACTCAAGAAGTAATCAGAGGGAGGTATTTCTTCTCTGGAGATAGGTTTGAGGTCACTAGCATATATGACTCCTATCTGAGGGAGCCCAAAAGTAGACTGTAAAGGGGTCAAAGAAGTGATGGGATTACCCAACTCTGTGGATTTTATTTCCCCTGTTGTCTTGGGGGTATCAACATGAATAGCATATGATGAACGGGGGTTAGATTGACTGGACTCAGGAGGTGTCCCAGACCTTCTTTCTGTTTCTTCTCCTGGATTCTCTGTCTCTGGGAATTCTTTGTTTTGAGAAGATACTTCTGCCCCCTGTGGATTTTCCTCGGTGTCTACTTTATCTTGCGCTTTCTGTCCGAAACCTGGGGGAATGTTTTCTTGTTCTGGAGGAGATGTTGTTGCTTCTCCCTACAATATCTTGGGCAAACCGCTTCGTCTGTGTCTCTGGAAGGTTAGAATACTGGTTTTCAAGTTATATGATAACATATGTACCCTGTCTAACACCTCTTCGTAGGTTTTGACCCCTTTGAAAATTTCACCGCGAGGGGATTCCTCATGTTCAAATGCTTTCATGCCACAGTGAGCCATATGGCTTCCCACTATTTGGTAAGGGTCGTGTTTCCTATGTTCAAGATTCACCAACTTGACCTCCTCTAGAGCTGCAGCTTCAACTTTGGAATGACCCAGGTTGAGTAGCGAAAACCTTCCAATCTGTATGGGAAAGACTGGCCAAAAATTCTCTTGAGTTGTCTTCAAATCTATCCTAATACTGCCTGTTATTATCTGATGAGCTACCTCCCTCCACACCAATCTGTCAGAGAGGAATTTTGGAAGTGCATGAGGAGGGATAGAACATACGAAAACCTTGATATAGGAAAAATTATCCTCAATAAACCAATCGGCAACCGCCTTGAGGTTTCCTATGACCGACTATGAAATACGAGGGGGCGCACATCCATACAGCATTTGATGCACCGGTATCACCACGAAATGAATAATTTCGTAAAAGAATCCTTAGCATTTTCTTCCCACAGCTTAGAATGATATTCATGAATAGGTTCAGTGCAAGCTGGGTTCCAACTCCAATTCATCAAAGGGAAAGGAGTTGTGAAACATATAGCGTCCATGATGTATGCTGACATGTAAAATGCTATTGGTCTGCCACTGGATCTCACGGTTTGATACTCCATAACCTCCTTAGCTAGGTTATCTGATAGAATTTTGTTCCAATTGAAGCTATAGCCTTCGTCTGCTTCATGTAAAAGGGGCACCCATTCTGCAGGGAAATGGGTAGGACTTTTCTTCCCAAAAAGTCTACATAGCATCATAGCCACATAGACCATCTACTCATTCAATGAGGTTGTAGCATAAATGTTATGGGTATCTACCCTGAACTTTTTTGGGTGTCTCCACCAGTCTTTGATTATGTTGGGGTATGTTTGATCTGCCTTTGTACATTCTTTCTTTTGAAATTCACTTACAAACTCTTTATTGTAAATGCACTTAGAATTGGGAGACATTTTGTACATTGCTTGTATATGCTCTGGTCTGAAAGAGCCGATGATGACCCCTTGGTTGTCCAAAATTCTTCTCGCCTGCACGTTTGTCCTCTCTAAAGCCCAACTAATCATATCATTGTATGTCATGAGTCGTGGGCGCGTGGCTACTTTGTGAAGTTCGGACTCTGCTATGTCCCAGAGTTTGTTTTCAGAATCATTGGGAAAATTCTCGATTTCGTAGTCCAAGGTTTCAAAAATTTACCTCCATGATTTGATGGAATCAATGGCATGTGGTGTAGTATCAGACACGACATCTCCTTCTGGGCTTGAGCTTTCAGCTGCTTCTTCACTTTTCTTAGGTGCCTTTCTAGGTGCCATAATGTTCGTGTTTAGAATGAATTCCTGTCGCAAAGAAAAATGTGTAAGTTTGTTGAATGCAATTCACTTCTGAGTCTAAACAATAAGAATGAAAATTTGAAGAAACCAAACCTTTATTAACCTTTAACTCTTCTTACGACGGATGTACTGAGACAGGCGGTAAAACTTTAATGTTTTAATGAGGGAGATATGCCCAGAGATACATAGTTAAGTTTAAAATATCTTTATTTGTCCATTACAGAAAATATCGGATATCGGCGATTTCAAAATGGAGTTTCGAAAGGACTGCTTTCAACAAATCCAGAAATGTGAAACGTGAAAAGTTGTTTTATCCTTTATTAATCATGTTTTAAACTAACTTAAATTCGTTTTTGAACTTTGTTAAAAAATTCACGATTTCGCATTTCGGTATTTCGGGGATCCTGTACCCATGAGGCATGTCATAAGAAAACCCCAAATCGCGAAGTCACGATGGTATTAGTTTTGACATTGATTACTTGTATTAACGCTTTAATCAATCAAGATTAGTAATTGACTTCTTCTTTTCGAAAAATCGGGGACCGGGAGTTCAAGGGTTGACGCTTTGAAAACACTTTGATACAAGGAAACCTGAATCGTGAAAGATTAATGAATTGTTGATCGTGTTTAAGAGTTTAATTAATCATGATTAAAGGATATTTTGTGAAACGTGCGTCGGGACTTATAGCACCCACTTTTTTTTTTTAATTTTAAATTAAAAAAATTTAATTTTTATTAAGAGTTTAATTAATCATGATTAAAGGATATTTTGTGAAACGTGTGTCGGGACTTATAGCACCCACTTTTTTTTTTATTATTATTACTTTAATCTAACTCCTTTTCAGGATTTCGGCACCGGGACTTTGGAGTTGTTAGTTACAAAAACATGCTTTATGAAAGGCTGAATCCCGAAACCCAAAAAATCAAAAGACTTTTGACTCTTTTTTAGGACTAAGGGCGGCTCCATGACTAGGAAAAAGCAAAGCTTCAAGTTTAAAGGGTTAAAAAATTAAACTTCGTATCAACATGGGGGAGTACATGGAATTGCATTTTCGCCATGTATTGAAGCCTCCAAGATTTATCTTACCTTCTGCACTAAGAGGAGAGCTGAAGAATGTAATAGATTTTCTTTCACAGTTTCATTATCCCTTGTTA
>JASDQU010171296.1:0-21100 GCA_032191745.1 Picea mariana
GATGGCTCAATAGAAGCGCCCTGGTTGGATCTCAAATGGGTTGGAAGGAAACTGCAATCTGGACACGGATCTCGTGCAACTCTCCAAACCCTCAAACTGACTTGCGCCCTCACTGGCTGAGCTGTGCACTTTGCAATGGATACTCCTGAAAAGTATGGTGAAATACCTGGATGGTATCTCCGATGGGCTAGGGTGTGTCTCTCAACACTGAAACCAATCAATGGTGGTGGTTTCCTCTAGAAATCCACAAAACAGTAAGGTTGGCTCTCTTCCTCCTCTGGGAACTCTCAACATCAAATCATAACAATGCATAATGAATTAGGTTGCTTTACCCTTCCTTTATAGCTTCCCGAAACCCTAATTTGTTGTTGATCTTTTCCCTCCAATTGACTTTTACTTTATTTTATTATTCCTTGATTATATCACTTAATTAATTAATTAATTAACCATTTTGCCTGTAAAAAGTGATTTATCCATCCTGATGGCTTCTCCGGTCACTGAAAGTCACTTCTCATCATCTTATCCTGTAATGCTCTTCCTCTCGATTCCGATGAGCTATTACACTAAGAGGTTTCTCCAAGTAATATGCCCATTATGACCTTCTTAGTGAATTTAATTAAGATATGACCCATAATAATTCAAAATTACGGAAATCGTTGGAATGCAACGGAACCAAGGCCCTGCTGTGCGGAATGGATCCTGATGATGAACGATACAAGTCGGGCCCAAATAAACCCCTCAATATCTCCCAAACTCTCTGTCACCCCTATCTGGCTACTCGGGTAGGCATACCACTCTGAAATGTTGTAATGTTATAATGTCCCAAAATGGGGACATTACAGTCCTCCCTGCCGGAATATTGCTTGTCCTCAAGCAATAACTGAATCCAACTACATATGATATCGGGGTTCCATATCCACCTGTGTGACACAAGGTAGACTCCTCTCAAGATGTGGTCTCTCCAAGTGCTCACCACGCATGACACCCACATGCTCCTGCTGAGTAGAATGATCAATGGACAAAGAATCTCAATCAACTTCCTGAGCAACCACTCTACTCGAAACTCAACTCCATCAAATGTTGAACTACCAAGCACTCCAATCCTTGGGTCCCATATCAGAATGTGAACTGCAATGCCCTGTTGAGTATAGTTCTGTAACATATCAACACCACGAGTCTCTTGCAAATAACACATGGCCTCAACCCGAAATGGGTCTATCCTATAAGACCATACCAAACTCAACACGGCCCCTACCGACTGAACATGATGCTGCCATAGTGAGGTACTACAAGACCTCAACGAATCACCAACCAATGACGTGCTCTCCCCAATACTGAAACTCAATGGGAAAGCAAAGTGACTTCCCCCTGCAAATGGTCGCTTGTCTCCATCAGTCAATAAAATGCCTAGCCCCGTAATCCCGGGTCCCATGCTAGTCTCTGACAGGGACCATCATGTTGATGCTGCTCTACTCTGATCATGACTGTCTGCTCAAAGTATCCATACTGGACCCTCCACTCCTGGATCCTCATAAGATGAAACAAACTTTTGACCCCATGGACTTCCGGATCCCATGTCAAATTTGGAAGTTCATCACTTCCAATCCCCACTAATTGCTGATGTGCCCTACTGGTAACTATCGAAATCCCTCCACCCTCATCCCAATGAGAGTCTGAATATGTAGCAACCTCTGAGATATCCTCTGTCCCATGGCCTAGGATACTCTCCATCACGCCTAGGGCCTCAATTGTTTGCCCTTGATGACCCACCCCTATTCCGCTGTATGCAATCAAGACACTCATGTCAGGTGGTCTCAGCCTACCAACTCTCCATGTCTCGTGCCACTGTCTAGCTCCCCCTGCGCTGTTGTCAATGATAAAAGTATCGGGAAAGGCTACCATAAATATCTGCAACCAAATGTAGGACTGGAAAGTATCATATGCTTTGGTCAATCCCAAGGACTTGACCAAAAGCTCGTCCACTAGAACCCATGGTAAATAATTGCCTGTACTCATCACTGAACACCAACCATCAGGTACAACAGTAGGTATCTCCACAAACTGAGGGTCAATCATTCTCCATCCATCATCACTCACGCAACTGCTGCTACGATGAAGGTGATCTCCTAGATCTGTATACTGTTGCAAGGGAGAGGAATCTCCATGCTCTACTAAGTACATCTCCTCCTTGCAATCCAGTTCGTCCCCATGAATCCCACTGTACACCTTTGTATGTCTCTATGAACTACCACTCATCACTATATGCCCCTGCATACTCATGTGATCTCCTGTATACACCTGCAACATCATGGATCCTGGGTGTACCACTAGGTCATCCTCTACATGAAGGTCAAGCAATCCTGGAACACAAATGGAAGTGTCCTCATAACTGCTCCTGGCTCTAGAATCCCCATGTGTATGTGTGCGCCCAATTGTCTCAACACCCCTCGTGAAGGGTGGTCCCTGTGACCTATGGACATCCTCCTGCGTCTCTGGATCATATCTCTCCATACTCATTAGTGATCCTGGGTACTCATGCTCCTCCCTCAACTGGTGCTCCACTGCTAAACCACCAACATCCTCTCGCAATGTGGCTGAGGGATATATCCGACTCTCTGCTGAAATAGATGTAGTGGTTCTCTGTCTAATTTCCTCAAGGATCTCCTTTGATCGGGACTCTGATTCGTGAAGGGCTGTCTGTGTGCCTTCCAAGAATCTCCGTGTGCTCACCAAGTCATGAGTGAGTCGGTCCACCTCAACCTCCTGCTCCCTCAGTGCCCTGTGATACATCTCGCCAACCTCCAATAGGTAATCCCTATCCCTCAACAACTACTGGTAGTCGGCCCTCATCACAATCACTCTCTCCTTGAGTTTATGGAAGTCATCAATGACAAGTCCCCCATCTGAACTATCCTGCGCCATCGAGGCCCTCCAACAATAATCTGCCACCAATGCATGCGTATCATCAATGCATCTAGTGGCTACCATGATCATGTCCTCACTGACTCTCAACTGTCCTACCAAGTGTCGTGACTCCTAGTCACAATCTTGCTGAGGTGTCAACAATGGAATCCCCAACAACACACTCCTCAAAATATAAGGCATTGAACTGCCCACTATCCCTTGTGCTACTGAGTCCTCCTGTATGCCACTGCACGCCATCACCAACTGCGACCCCTATCTGAATCGCACCATATCCTGTATGGGCAGCTGTATGATGTATCCTCCTGTGCACTCACCCTACTAATATCATCTGCGCCTGGATCCCATACAGATGTGTCTAGACACGTGCTATGGTCATCTCGACTAATAAGGAATGCATCCTCATCACTGTAGATCGATCCTAGGAGTAAGTGTCCCAACAAGCTGTCGGTCTCCACAACCTGGTCCATCAATGGAATCTCCAAGAGTGGTGACTCACTCTCCTCATACTGATAGGTATGTGTAAGGTCAACTATCTCCAAGCCATACCTCTCCTCATGGGTCTGCAGATCCATATGTTCCTTGTGTACAATCCCAACACAAGGCTCCTCTACCATATCAGGAATGCTATTGATATCCTCATGTGTCGTGGCTAGCATAGGTGATTGAGAAGATGAAAAATGTGGCTCGCTCTTCATAGGAAACTCATCATCCTCCATACATGACTTCCTGGAAGCCATGTCTACACCCATAGGTAGGTCATCCAACCTCCTAATCTCATTATGTCTAAGTGCCAACACATATGAAGCCTCACAAGTGTCATCACTAAACTAAAGTATTGAATCCTCAACATTGCCCGACGGGGAAGATGAAGGACATGCGTTATCATCCTGTCCATCCAATTGTCCCTCAAATGCGCAAGAATCACTAGCCACCGTCTCGGTCATCTGGTTGGGCTTGTAGTACATGTCTAGCTTTTGTACCCCAGATCTGTCAGTGCATTTGGACGATCTGTCAAAAGAAGGTATGGTGAGTTTACCAACTTTCCGGATGAAATCTATGTTATGCCCCTGTTGCTGCTGCTGTCCTCCTCTCTGAGGTTCTATGGGATGGTTCATGCCCCTAAGTCCACAATACTCGACCAATGTTATGTCATGATGGAAGTCACGACCCAACGTTGCATACTCCCTCTTGTACTCTGCAATGTCTTCTGCCTGAGTGGGCAACCTCTGTGCTAACGACTGCTGTGTTGCTGCTGGTGGTGCCCTCTGAAAACTAGGGAACCATGGTCTGGGAATCCTACTCGAAGATGTGTATGTGTGAGTAGGTGTTTGGGGTCTACTGCCTGCCCCTGAGTTCCCCTGTGCTGCATGTGGGGCTTGTGTGCCCGGAATGTCCACCATAGCCAATCTCTCAGCCACCTGAGCCAAGGAATGAGACATAGTCCGCTGACTAGCTAACATATCACTGATAACCTGCATGAAGGCTGCCTCTGGTTCCATGGGGGCCTTACCAGTGCCCTCTGGCCTCTCATATCCGTCTCCCCACATCCTCTTTGCCTTCTGGGTCACTCGCTAAACTCATCGACTTTAGTCACAGGCTGGCAGGACTAAAGCTTTGATACCACTGTAATATCCCTGATCCCGCTGATCAAGATATTTGCTATTGATCTAATGTTCTGTCTCGCAGATCTGATACACTGGGGCTTTCTGGATGCGTTTCAGTTGTGTGTTTGAGATATTTATGGTTATTGCAAGTGCATGTTGGTTATTGCATGTGCATGTTGCATATTTATGGTTTAAACAGTATATAAAGGATGCATGCGGAAGTAAAGAACATCAACTGCCCAATAACATGTATTATGCGACTCAAGCATGGAAATACAATAACATACTGGAAATATAGAATATAATCGTCAGCTAGATCTCATGGATCGTCCCTGGAATACAAACAAATAACATCAAAATACCCGTGATCAGAAGATGAAAGCAGATCTGATGCATGCACGAAAAGATTGACAAAAATATGCTATTCCAGAGAAGTACGGTAACTGCTACCAGCTGGAAAAATCGTCTGGAAGAATCGACCGTCAGAATGCGCTGGAAACTGCTCCAATAGAAGCGCCCTAGTCTCTAGACTGAAATGGATGATTGTCGGATCTCGGATCTGATCCCTGAGGCATTGGATCTGGACCCCTGGGGGGGTTTGCGCACCTCCTGGGACACTGGATGTGCCCCAAAGGATTCCACCAACGGAATCTGATGCTATATGGCTCAAAACGATCGTCTCGCCAAATGTGGAACTGGGTCAGAAAGATTTGCCCGGATCTGCTCTGATACTCTGCATGCAACCCCAAATGTATGTCTGGAAGAGCTGCGCCCTAAATGGCTGGATGAGGCGATATGCAAGATTCCACCATCAAAATCCGATGATAGATGGCTCAATAGAAGCGCCCTGGCTGGATCTCAAATGGGTTGGAAGGAAACTGCAATCTGGACACGGATCTCGTGCAACTCTCCAAACCCTCAAACTGACTTGCGCCCTCATTAGCTGAGTTGTGCACTCTGCAACGGATACTCCTAAAAAGTATGGTGAAATACCTGGATGGTATCTCCGATGGGCTAGGGTGTGTCTCTCAACATCGAAACCGATCAATGGTGGTGGTTTCCTCCAGAAATCCACAAAACAGTAAGGTCGGCTCTCTTCCTCCTCTGGGAACTCTCAACATCAAATCATAACAATGCATAATGAATTAGGTTGCTTTACCCTTCCTTTATAGCTTCTCGAAACTCTAATTCGTTGTTGACCTTTTCCCTCCAAGTGACTTTTACTTTATTTTATTATTCCTTGATTATATCACTTAATTAATTAATTAATTAACCATTTTGCCTGTAAAAAGTGATTTATCCATCCTGATGGCTTCTCCGGCCACTGAAAGTCACTTCTCATCATCTTATCCTGTAATTCTCTTCCTCTCGATTCCGATGAGCTATTACACTAAGAGGTTTCTCCAAGTAATATGCCCATTATGACCTTCTTAGTGAATTTAATTAAGATATGACCCATAATAATTCAAAATTACAGAAATTGTCGGAATGCAACGGAACCAAAGCCCAGCTGTGCGGAATGAATCTTGATGATGAACGATACAAGTCGGGCCCAAATAAACCCCTCAATATCTCTCGAACTCTCTGTCACCCCTATCTGGCTACTCGGGTAGGCATAACACTCTGAACTGTTGTAATGTCCCAAAATGGGGACATTTCATCAGGCCTGATCTTCCAGTTCTTCCAGCCTTACATCATCCATGAGATCTTTCAGATGACTCTACCATGGTATATTAGTGCCTATGCTTTACACCTCAAATGATATGTGCTTGTGCACATGGTACTTCATACTTCATCTTTTCAGTTGATGTGCTATGATTTCATGTGTGGGTTTCTTATCTAGAAGTGGTGCGATGGTTTCTAATCTTGTCATGAAAATAATAAACATTGGTTAGATCTTAGAACACTTCTTAACATCAATAATTTTATTATTTTGTCTCATTATATCATGGGGGGACATAATTGTCTTTGGATAAGTATGTCATGACTTAGGATTAATTTTACTACTAATGATTTGGTTGAGTAGTGTATCTATATGCTAACCACATCTAACACTTTCCATCTTTTCCCTTTCACTACCATCCCGTTCATTAAAAAAATACTATCCCTGCTTATGTTTGACTTATCAAATGTCATCCAGCAAGGTCTATTTGAAGAATAATGTAAGACAAAGCCAAAATAAAGCCAAAAGGGCAAGAGGTGAAGAGAAATAATGTTAAAAATGAAAAAATACTAAGGCTAGAGCTATGCCACCTCATTAAAAAGGCCCAACTCCAAAGTCCTGTGCTAAAAATGCATATCTAAAGAAAAGAAAAATCAAAGAAAATATAAAAGGGGCTAATAAAAAGGTGTCGAGGTGGTGACTCTAATCAAAGCTCCCTCTTAAAGGCTTACAAGCACAAAAATAAAGATTCCTAGCCTAGAAAGGCTAGTCGGACCAGTAAAATACTTTATGCATCATTAAAAATGACTTTGAAGGTCAAAACATAAAGTTTCCTTTCCTTTTCCATCAATTAGTCATCAAATTTACCCATCTCTAACCAAGTTACTTAGGAAATACCTTTTTTCCTAGGGAATTGACACATGTAATAGGGGTAAAGTTGTCCCACTATGGTGTACTTAGACAAATTATAAAATTAACTCATGTTAAGTTGTTGTTAGACAATGTTACTTAATGTTTGTTGCCTAATGACTTGTTTTGTAGCTTGACTCATCATTATAGGTGGGCACCCTACATTGGGATTCATGCACTATGCCTCAAGATGTATGTACCTGCATTGGGATCTGTGAAGTTGCCATGGGATCCATGACAATGTATTTGTTGGACGATGACATGGACCCCACATCATCATATGTCACATGGACCATTTTTAGTGGGCGCACTTGCTTTCTTGGACCATTTCTTGGGGTGTTAAGGTGGTTAGAACACATTTTTTAGGGTGGCCAACTTCACGGGCCCAAAATTCCACCAGATCAATTCCATTAGATGCAGAATTTCCATGGGATTTTTGAAATGGGGTTATAATAGAAAACCAGACAAAACTTGACCTAGTTATGATATTGCTGAAAACTGCTCCGCAAAAATTATCGCTGCGTTTTGGAGCTGCACGTGTAGGGTGCATTTTCTCTCTCTTAGCCACACGTGTGGGTGGTTAGAGCATCTTGTGGAGCACACCTCTTCTCTTTGACTAGTCCACTCACGTGTTTGAGTTGGTTGAGGTGGTTATTTCATAATATATTATTTTATTGGCTCAAAATGGTTTTAGACCATGGTATTGAGAGTGCCTCTTGTTTTAGCTCATGGTTTTGCTTGAGCACATTGTATTGGCACATGGTATTGTACTAGCACATGGTTTGATACTCGTGTTTTTTTGAGGTGCCTTATCTCTATAAGGAGGGTTCCTCTCTCATTTTTCATGGTTCAAAATCATTTGGAAGATACGTTTTGCTCAATTTTGGTGTAGTTTCTTGTCTATTTTCTTTGAGTATGTTGTTCTAGGTTAATAATAGAAGGTTTTGGGTATGCAAGAGACATTGAGGAAAGGTATATTACAATACAAGAAAATCAAATAAGGTATTATGCTAATCTGTGTTATTTCTTTGTGAACGCTAATCTAATTCTTATGTATTAGAAGTTCTTATCATAGGGTTTTGCCTCTTTACCCTTGTTTTGGTTTTAAGATTCAAGGTTTTCTATACTTAGGTTGATTCCTTTCTTTTGGGTTAACCTCCCTATGGCTCTTGCATGGTTTAGATCCCTTAGCTTTGATGCTCACCAAGCATTTTCTAGAGATGTGTGGTGACTTCAACATTGAAGGTAAATAGGGCAACTACACAAGGAGCGGCTAAGACTCCATGTCCAATGATTACAATTGTTTTTTTCTATTTTTTTAATCATCTCAATTTAATTTTTCCCCTTTTCTTTTAATTTTTGTTTTGCAAGCAATTTGAGGTTCTTTCATGATCAATTTCTAGATTTAAATTGCTAGATTCATGTTGAGATTTGGGTACCTTGGAAAGTGGTCCCCTTGTTTGTGAGTCTCTAAACACGAAGGGGGAAATATTTGACCCTCACCACTTTACTTTATGTTATAAAGTCACTTTGACTTTATAACATCATTAATGACAAAGTACTTTAAGTTATAAAGTCACTTTGATTTTATAATGTCATTAATAAGGGAAAAGTGACTTAGGAGACTTAAGTTATTTTGGAGATTTAATCTCCACCATTGATTGGAGGTTTGGCCTAAGATCTAATCTTGGCCATTGGTTTTCTAGGTTAGCCTAAGGATGAGGCTAAAGGAGGCAAAAGGGCAAAAGAGAGACTTGTTCACTTGAGAGAGTTGGGTGAATGTGAAGAGAGGAGAAGTGAGGGTTTGCAGAAGGAGGAGATGCACCATTGAAGAGGGGTGCATAAGCTTGAAGGAGGAGCAATTCCGTGGGAGCTTGCACACAAGATTGAGGAGGTGTGCACTAGTGCTAAGTGTGTATCAAGCTTGTGAGAGGTGTGCTCTAAGGTTGGGGGCGCACCAAGAGATGAGGAGGGCGCACAAGTGAGAAAGAGGCGCACTCATTCATTGCAAGGGCGCAAGATTCAAGGCAAACAAGCAAGCAAGTAGGCAAGAGAAGGGTGCAAAGGCCAAGACAAGGGGCGCACAAACCAAGGCAAAGGGTGCAAGGTTCAAGGAACTCCATTCTTTAGCTTGAGAGGAGCTTACACTTTGTATCAGGTTCCTTTGTTTTATTTTCTCTTTTTAGCATTTGCTTGAGATCTCCATAATACATCTACTCTCTTACTGGTTTTCCTCATGGGGGTTTTTCCAGGGTCATGTTGACCAAAAACACTTGTGTTCATTTGTCATGGTTTGCTTATTTACTTATCAGCTGTAGGTGTTAAAGGTCCTAGAGGGTATTTACTGCTTTTGTGGAGTTTTATGTGTGCTAATTTGGACATCAAAAACCTTCTAATTAAATCCTTAAAACAACATCTACAAAGGGGCAACAAATCACTTCCTAAGGGCCAGATTCAGTGGGCCGAAATATCAGACTTGTTGGCTGTAATAAACAGCAAGAAAAACAGTCATAAAACCCTTGAACTTAGTGCCAACTAGAGGTCACAAGACAGGCCTGTTGGGCACCCTATAGGAACCTCAAAATTCTTCATGGTATCAGAGCCTAAGGGCACATGAGTTGGCTGATATAGTGGCAAACAGTTGGCAGATTTTTCACTTGTTTGGAAGCTTCATTTTCACACTTGAGTTTTGTGTTTGATGCAGTTTTCTTCTTCACCTCACAACAGTTAGCATCGGATTTGTTTGGTCAAAGTTGGTGGCAGGTTTGAGGGTGGAGGATAGGCTAGCGGGGGCTAGTAATTGGTCTCCATGGAAAGCTAGGATAGTTTTGATTCTGGAAGAGGGAGAGCTATGGGACATTGTGGAGAATCCCATAGTACCTCCTACAAATGCAGTGCTCATGGCTGAGTTCCGGAAGAAGAAGATCATGGCCAAGAGGACCATCCTTGATGTGGTCAAGGACCATGTCATACCTCATGTTTCTGGTAAAGAGTTTGCATTTCAAATGTGGCAGCCATTATGCGGTCTTTACTAGAGTCCTAACCAAAACCGGAAGATGGTGCTCCAGGAGAAGTTAAGGGGCATCAAGATGACGAAGACAGATTCAGTTACCTCATTCCTCATGAGATTTTCTCAGATTCGTGATGAGTTGGCAGTGGTTGGCGAGATAGTAGATCCCTCGGATTTGGTGAGGACAACCTTAAATGGCTTTTCCAAACCTTGGGAGAGTTTTGTACGAGGCATTGTGGCGAGAGAGCATATGCCTAGTTGGGAGAGGCTCTGGGATGGCTTTGTGTAGGAGCTTAGAGTTGGCTCCGGATCTTCTAGTCAGCAACAGGGTGGGGATGGTGATGAGGGTGATCTTTCTCTTTTGGAAAAGCGCAAGAAGAAGACCAAGCAGGGGCCCAAGGGTGGGGCCAAGCAACAACAACAGAGAGGAGGTGAGTAGCAGAAGGATATGAACAAAGTGAAATGCTTTGCTTGTAACTAGTTGGGGCACTATGTTGGATAGTGTCCCAACAGGAAGAAGAAGCAGGGTGGTATTGCAACGACAACAAAGGAGGACGAGTTTGCCTCTTAGTTTGAGAGGGAGTGTTCCTTGATAGTTTGTTTTTCAACAGTCGAGTCACCATCCAACGTTTCGTACATTGACAATGGAGCATCGAGTCACATGTCAAGTGTGAGAGAGCACTTCATTGATCTCAGAGATACAAAGATCAAGTTGGAGATAATGCTTGGAGATGGCACCATAGTTAGAGCAGCTGGGCGAGGCACAATTTCCTTTCAGAGGGAGTTGATGTCACCCTTGGTGTTCATGGATGTATTGTATGTCTCGGAGTTGAAGAAGAATCTCATTTCAGTTTCCTCCATCCATGATAGGGGGTTTGAGGTGTCCTTCAGAGGGACAAAGGTCCTCATTCACCCCAAGGGGTCCAGTATCACTTCTGGCATAGTGATTGGGACACGAGAGAGGAACCTGTATAGATTGTTTTTTCAGCCTTTGTATGCTTTGGCGAGTAACAACAACAACAATCAATTGTGTGAGCTATGGCATCGAAGGATGGCTCATATGCATCATGGAGCTCTGAGATTGCTGAGAGAGATTGTGATAGGCTTGCCACAGTTCAACATTGAGCATCAGGAGGTATGCAGATGATGTGCTCTTGGGAAGTACACCAAGACTGTCTTTCTCAACAATGACAGTAGATCAGCTGGGGTACTAGACTTGATACACACAGATGTGTGTGGGCCCATGTCGTGAGTTTCCTTGGGTGGTCGGGAGTATTATGTCACTTTCATTGATGACCACTCCAGGAAGACTTGAATCTATTTCTCGAAGACCAAGAGTGAGGTCTTCAAGAGGTTCCAAGAGTTCAAAGCTCTTGTGGAGAACTAGACAGGAAAGAAGATCAAGTTTTTGCTGTCGGGCAATGGAGGTGAGTATACCTCCAAGAAGTTTACAGATTTATGTACCCAACATGGTATTAGAAGGAAGTTGACCGTTCCTTACAATCCGTAGCAGAATGGGGTTGCAAAGAGGAAGAACAGGGCCATAGTTGGTGCAGCGACATGGATGCTGCATGATCATGCATTGCCATTCTACTTATGGGCAAAGGCTTGTAGTACTGTAGTATATTTGCAGAACATGAGTCCCCATAGAACTTTGGGGAGGAAGACTCCCGAGGAGGCCTTCATTGGGAGTAGGCTTGATGTTGAGCACCTACGCATATTTGGGTTCTTGGCGTTCTCTCATGTCTCCTCCTCAGAGAAGAGGACAAAGCTAGATCCCACAACAGAGAAGGGGATTCTAGTTGGATATTTAGAGGTCTCTAAGGCCTATCAGATCTACCTTTCAACAAAGAGAAGAGTGGTGGTGAGGAGAGATGTCAGATTCGAGGAGGATAGAGATTTAGGGAGATCTCTTGAGTCGAGAGATAGAGTTGAGGAGGTCCCACAGATGCAGAGTGATGCATCGCAGGGGAAACAACCTTAGGTGTTGAGTACAACTAGTTCAGGGGTGACTGTTCTACTAGGGACAGATTCAGGTTCACAGTTGTCGAGTATATAAACAATTGGTGCAGGTGCTTCAGGGTCACAGACTACTTTGCAGAGATTTGTGCATGAGACTCAGGGGCATGAGGAGACAACTCCACGAGAGGTTACTTTAGGGAAGAAGAAACCGAGATGGTTTCAGGAGAACCTGAAGGAATCCAAGGAGTATGTTGGAGAGTCTCAGAGGTTGACGAGAGAGAGCAGGGTGCCAGAGAGGTTTGGATCCCACTTGGCTATGGTGATGGGCAGATCAGTTTCCAAGCCCACTTCTGATGAGCAAGTTGCAGACATACTCACCGAGTCCTTGCCAAGGGGAAAGGATGTCTACTTCAGGGATAGGTTGGGAGTGGTGAGTAACACTTTCCTTGGTAAGAGGGAGTATTGAGATTTGGGTACCTTGGAAAGTGGTCCCCTNGGGCAGATCAGTTTCCAAGCCCACTTCTGATGAGCAAGTTGCAGACATACTCACCGAGTCCTTGCCAAGGGGAAAGGATGTCTACTTCAGGGATAGGTTGGGAGTGGTGAGTAACACTTTCCTCGGTAAGAGGGAGTATTGAGATTTGGGTACCTTGGAAAGTGGTCCCCTTGTGTTTGAGTCTCTAAACACAAAGGGGGAAATATTTGACCTTCACCACTTTACTCTATGTTATAAAGTCACTTTGACTTTATAACATCATTAATGACAAAGTACTTTAAGTTATAAAGTCACTTTGATTTTATAATGTCATTAATGAAGGAAAAGTGACTTAGGAGACTTAAGTCATTTTGGAGATTTAATCTCCACCATTGATTGGAGGTTTGGCCTTGTTATCGCACAGTTTGTAGCTAGGAAGAAAGGCTATAAAGTAGAAAGCCAAACTGGCGTAACAGGAACCTATCCCACCCAATGTCACCACGATGGGGAGGTTCTTTCTCTTTAGGGAGGTTAGGCCCAGGGGAGACGTCCCCGGTGACCTGTGGTTTTGAAGAGGGAAAAGGGTAATAAGACCAAGATAAGGTTTTCCCCCCTTCATAAGTCACCGCCAAAATAGATAGTCCCGGCTAAACAACCAATAATAAAGTAAGTCCCCAATGAAGAACACTTGCCTGGAACAAGACAACAACAAAAAGATATATGCAAGCTATATTTCAATGGGTTAGTACTTCATAAGACTATTTGATGAATATATATATATATAAGCAATTTGAAAGTAAATGTTGACGAAGTCAATGTTTACAAAATAGCAATAAAAGTAATGTCACTTCACCAATAAATACTAGAACGATATGGCATTTAATGCAACAAATCAATACTTAACTCAATCAATGCCTTTAACTACCATTCAATTGCTCAATAAATGGAACGTTGTTGCATCAATGATATAATAGAAAAGGATGACGTCAACATTTAGGGTTAGTAGGGTTAGCTAGAATTAGGGTTAGGGTTTCAATTCAAAAGCTTTGAGAGAATTTAGATCAAGTTCTACTTCAATGTTTGAGGTCTTAGATCAGTGCCTTAGGGTTTAATGGAGTCAGAAATGAAGGATGCAAGAGTTGAAGGGGATGAGACTTAAAGGACTAGAGGGATAAGTTTTGAAGTGCTGCTAAAGCAGGGCTTCAAAATTGTAACCCTAGGGGAGAGAGGCTCACTCCGGTGTTGCTAAAGCAAGGCCTCGTGCCCTCTCCTCCTTCCTGGAAAACAACTAGCTCAAATGAAATACAAAGTCAAGACAAGAGGGCTTAAAGAGGGAGTGTGTTGTTAAGGCAAGGCTCTTTCATCAAACCCTAAAAGAAAACGATCCTAGGTGTAGATAACCTAGGCCTGGGACGTCCTCTTCCTCTTGAAGTAAAAAAGGTACGGCTAGCTAAAGGGAAGAAGAAAAAGGAGTGTAGCTATGGCTAGGCTCTCTTCTTCTTCTTCAATGGCTAAAAACTTTTCTATCAGGGGACATGAGACAAGGACCTACTTGTGTGCTTGTCACCTAGGGTTTTTATTCAGCAAATTATAAATACATGTAAGAAAATAAGATTACAACCATTCAATCAAGAAGTTTTGCAGAAAAATACTTACAATTCATCAAGAAATAATCATGCAAACCCTAGTTGTAACACCTTCCTTCAAGAAAAACACCATAGAATGCCAAAAATCTCTTCCTTCAACAAGTATGCCTTCCTTAAATCAGCCAATAACCCAAATAGGGTGCTAAAAATCAGACCTCACTATGAGTGAGTAAGATGTCATGATAAAATGAGGATCAAAATCCTCAATATATACTGTATCAATGACCTAATTTTACTTTTTAGGTCATAAAAAGGCCGACAAGGCCATAATGTCAAAATCATACTGTTTTTACATTAAATGCTAAGTAAAAACCCTAATTAAGTAGAAAAGAGAGTAAAATCCCCTTCAAAGGAGGCGCTAGCCCTTTCTAGGGCAAATGGAACATCCAAGAGCAAAACGTTAGCCCCCCAGGGGCCTCTCCAACATGCCACACGTCCCACTGCTGCCCAGTCTACCTCCAAAAGCGTCCATGAAGTTGGATGACGTCATGGTGAAGATGGGGACTAAGCCTTCCAAGTCTAGCGTTCCACTGAAAAGGGGTCATTCCCCCTAGGTTTAGTCCTGTCGGAGTGTCTCTGGTGGAACGTCCTCTTCCTCTCAGGTGCAAAACCCCTGATCAAGCTCTGTCCTGTCTCTGCCCCCTGATGGGGTCTCAACATCCATCTAGTGGGCTCTTCAGCCCCATGGAGGTCCGAACTGGTCATCTCCCCATGTGTACCGGTCCAAATGGTACCTGTCCGTCGGGCATGGTCCTGCACATCAAAAGCTATGCCCTCCATGGGCTCATCAGTCATAGGGATCATAGCAATGTCAATCACATCTCATCATCAATATTATTAAACATATGCATAAAACTCCTAGTACATCAGTCAACAGCTCAAAGACATTACAAAAACCGGCAATACAAGATTGGAGAAAAGGACAAGGCATCCTATTGGGCTAGTGTTCACAAGAAAAGGAAAGTTTCCAGGAAGATCTCATCCAAGCCATGTAAGTGAGGTGATGTGGCTAGGGGATGTCCAAACATGTGGGTGCAGTGAGGGCTAAGGATGCATAAATGTTACCCGTGGGTGCCTTTGTAGAAGGCGAGCTGTACCTGTCATGGATGCATTTTTTCCAAGCCCATTCTTGCCTTTATTCTTTTTCTTGTATTATTCTTTTATTTGCTTTTCTTCTTCTTTTTCGTTTTATTCAAGAACTAACCAGGGGACACTGCCTTGGCATGGTGACCAGAGCTGACAGTGTTACCCACAAGTACTTTCACAGAGATGAGAAGGCTGGATCGTGATGAGACCCCCTTTCCCTTGGCCATGCAACCAAAGGTCACTGCCCTAGCGTGGTAGCCAGATGGTGGCAATGTCATATTGTTAGGTACCCATGGACCTAATAGGCTGGCTCATGATGAGACCCCCTATCCTCTGACTAGGTCTTGTTTTGTTATTTTCCGGGTCCCTCTTGTTTCTTGCTAAGAGGCTTTTTACTGCCTTCTCGGGGATCCCTGGGCAAAGCATCTCGAGGTTTTATTTTTAGGCTTTTATCTTTTACCAGCTGCTTTTACCTTCTGGGCCTTTAGCCCCTTCTTCCCACGAGATAAGGTGCAATCCTGAAAATAGGTCAACCCAATGCCCGGACAAGGGGAATGGGGTAAATGAGCGAGAGATAAGATGAAACAGTGGTGCTATGATGGGAGCGGACGATGGCTTTTCAAAAATCCCCCAGTGGCAAACCAAGACATGGGCACAGGCTTGCTAGGGCACCCTGTCAATTTCCCCAAGCATGGTCAAGTGGGCTAATGTAAGATCCAAGCAGTGGTTAGAGATAAAAGGAATCAGATGCATATATTTAAAGGTTTCAATGATCAAAAGTGACACATATCATGATACCTGGACCAATTACCTCATGGAGTAAGAACCTCTTCTGATATAGGATCAAGCCGATGGTGATGGATGTTGCTGTTGCTGACAAGACAAAGATGATGAGTGAAGAAAAGGCGGGGCCCTNAGATAAAAGGAATCAGATGCATATATTTAAAGGTTTCAATGATCAAAAGTGACACATATCATGATACCTGGACCAATTACCTCATGGAGTAAGAACCTCTTTTGATATAGGATCAAGCCGATGGTGATGGATGTTGCTGTTGCTGACAAGACAAAGATGATGAGTGAAGAAAAGGCGGGGCCCTCCAGGGCCATGCTCAGGTCAATCCTGCTCTCGGTACTCCATGTCTAGGACCTGTGGGCCTCGAGACATGATCTCCTAGTTATCCCTAAAAGTGGGGATAACAGGCCTAAGATCTAATCTCGACCATTGGTTTTCTAGGTTAGCCTAAGGATGAGGCTAAAGGAGGCAAAAGGGAAAAAGAGAGACTCACTTGTTCACTTGAGAGATTTGGGTGAATGTGAAGAGAGGGGAAGTGAGGGTTTGGAGAAGGAGGTGCACCATTGAAGAGGGGCACACGAGCTTGAAGGAGGAGCAATTCCATGGGAGCTTGCACACAAGCTTGAGGAGGTGTGCACTAGTGCTAAGTGCGCATCAAGCTTGTGAGAGGGGTGCTCTAAGGTTGGGGGCGCACCAAGAGATGAGGAGGGCGCACAAGTGAGAAAGAGACACACTCATTCATTGCAAGGGCGCAAGCTTCAAGTCAAGCAAAGGCAAGCAAGCAAGAGAAGGGCACAGAGGCCAAGGCAAGGGGCGCACAAACCAAAGCAAAGGGTGCAAGGTTCAAGGAACTCCATTGTTTAGCTTGAGAGGAGCTTACACTTTGTATTAGTTTCCTTTGTTTCATTTTCTCTTTGTAGCATTTGCTTGAGATCTCCATAATACATCTTCTCTCTTACTTGTTTTCCCCATGTGTGTTTTTCCAGGGTCATGTTGACCAAAAACACTTGTGTTCATTTGTCATGGTTTGCTTATTTACTTATCAGCTGTAGGTGTTAAAGATCCTAGAGGGTATTTACTGCTTTTGTGGAGTTTTATGTGTGCTAAATTGGACAGCAAAAACCTCCTAATTAAATCCTTAAAACAACATCTACAAAGGGGCAGCAAATCACTTCCTAAGGTGCAGATTCAGTGGGCAGAAATACCAGACTTCTTGTCTGTAATAAACAGCAAGAAAAACAGTCCTAAAACCCTTGAACTTAGAGCCCAACTAGAGGTCACAAGACAGGCCTGTTGGGTAGCCTACAGGAACCTCAAAATTCTTCAATTCAAACCTTGGAGTTAACCTTTCTTATCTAGTTAGGGTTGGGATTATTTTATGCTAATCTTTACTTAAGGGTAATATTTATTGATCATTAACATGAATAAGCTAGTACATACTTGCATAAGTGTTTAACTAGCTGAATATTTTTTTTTAGATCTTAGTTTAATTTCAGTTTTTGGACAAATCTAACATCTACTCTATTGTGTTTGAATATAAATCCTTCATAAAGTTTGTGTCATGTTACTTTACTGCTGGAAACACATAAAAATTTGGTGCCACTAGGATTTTCAAACTTGTTTTCATTCATGGCATAATAAAGGGTCTAACGATTTGACTGAAAATGAATATTGGTGCAACGTTTGGTAATTTATATAATTATGAGATCCTCAACAACTAAATTGGTGCTTCCAATAATGAAAGGATCTGGTCTCTTGGTACAACACTTCACATGTTTATTGACTGCAAATCTGTGATTAAGGAGGGCTTTTAATACTTGGTTATGTTTCTTGATGCAAAGACTAATGTGTATGTACTATGGACTAGATTTTAATTTATTAATGAATGGTGCATGGAATATTCTTCATAATTATTCACATATTTTGCACCCTTTCAGCTGGACATCACATTTAGTCCATTGATAGTTTCAAACTTGATCTTCGTATCATCACATTGAATTGTGATAACCTTCATAAGCATCATTTAACTTTGCTATTGGGGATGTCTATGTTTCAGACTTGTTGGTTTCAATGCTAGATAACAATCCAATACAAAGTTCATCACACATTAAAAATTGAAGGCAATTGAGCAGATTTATAGTACCAATGTTTCATTGAAATCTGATTTGGTATTCTGTCATCCTAAGATCAATCTACAACAGCAGAAAACTAAAGGAATTTTTCACCTAAAATTTGGCACTTAGATTCACAGGCAAGATGGTGGTTTCATAATATTGCTCATGCTTTGGTGAATGAAACTTTGATCTACACTCTGCTGTCTCAAAAAAATCTGAATCATTACAGCTGCGGGATAAATGGCATTTCACGCAACCATTGGTGTATAATTTCATTTGATAACATATATTAAGTGGATGGTGTTTTATAATGATCAAGTTTCCTAAATCTGGATTTTTTTATGGACATAATGTAATGAATGACACACTTCAGATTTAAAACGCATATATCATGTTTCAATGGTTATCATCTAAATTTATGATGCCTTGGTTCATATGATTAAATGGGAATTGATTACATTCCACATTTCCATGGTTGTTTTTTTTAACTGAAATAGAAAGAGTATTTTTATATATTAAAAGGGGGCTGTGCTGTAGCAGCAGCATATACATGCATCAAAATTAAAAAAATGTCTTCTGCACAGGTCTATATTCTATACATATTATCCTATCCTCTAGCATAGATTCTAAACTAGACTTCTAGGTAATTCCACATGTGGCCTGCTTAACATATTGTCTCAAAATACAAACAGATTTAAAAAACATTCATGGATTTATGGTTGAACACTACCTCGTGCTTCTTCTCCTCCTTCCAGCTGAGGAGAAATTTGTTCTTTGATGTCCATTGGGTCCCTGACTTGATTGACCATTTCATCCTCCCTCGTTCCCTGCATACCAGAATCCAGACTATTTGAGGCCAAGGAGAGTGCTTCCATGTGCGATTTTGCTACCAAAATGCGTAGCCTGTTGGACTCCGCTTCCAGGGAGTCAATTCTTTGTTTCTGTTGTAAGATGAGGGCCATGACATTGACATTATGTAGATTACTGGTTTGTTCCAGTTCTTCCAATTTGGCTGAGATGAGCATTAAAGCCCTGCTGTTAGCTTGTTACCTCCTCATGTCTTCTCAAGATTTTCCAAAATTCCTTATGGTCTGGGTTCTCCATGATGTTTATGTGTAGAAATTGCCCCAGATTCCAGCTTCCAGATCCAAATAGTTTCCTACAGCGCCCTCAAGGGACTACTTAATAAAATAAAGGAAACATCAGTAGACTATGACCGCTACTGGGCATCTAGGCCATTTTGTCACCATCTCCATCCTAGAAACATTTATGGGACATGAAATGAGGGTGGAGGTGAGGGGGCAGGAGTTTCCCATCGTTAAATTTCATACCATGCTAAGCAGATTCTGCACTCAAATAAATTAACCTAAACCAACGTAGCTTAAAAATGAAATCCTCCACCAAAACAACAATCTCTAAATATGTTAATCTACAAACACATATTGCTTGAAATTACGAATAACGAATACACGATGTGAAACACTCAATATTGCTTCTATCTTCTGTTTACTAAAAGAAAAAATTACATTGATGTAGCTCAAAGCTTAAACTTGCCAACCAACACAGTGGTGTGCCTAAGGTCTCTTTTATGGAACAAGAGATAGAGGGAAGATACTATATATCTCGTCACATGCATGAAGCACCCAAGGTGTCTTACTCAAACCCTAACCCTAATCTACTTAGCCCTAGAAGTCCTAGGGATCTGCACCATACTTGAACAATAGATATTGCATGCTAAAACAAACTCTGAAATAGAAAAGCTAACTGAAGTGGATCAACAGTCTAAAACAAGAATTGGAAGAGGTTGGTGCATGCATGCATGCATGCGCACTCACCCTCTCTCTTCTACAGAACCCCAACACTGCTCCTAAGAAAACTGTTGTTGCGCCATCATATCGATATGTTGCACCCTCATATTGATTTGTTGTGCCCTCATACTGACTGCACAAGAATCGATGTAGCCTCTACTGGAATTGTTGTTCCATACAGAAGGAGAACCAATGACCGAGCAACAAGGTTCAAAATCTCACACTCCCTCTTTGCGAGGAAAGTGCTCTCCACCAAGCATAGTCTTGCCCTAAGCATGTTAAACTTCCCCTTGGCTAGGGGCTCTATCAAAATATTTGCAACTTGCAAATTTGAAGGAATATACTCAAGAACCATTACCTTCTTCTGAACTCTGTCCTGGAGGAAATGGCATTGAATTTCTATATGCTTGTAGTGATTGTGAAACACTAGATTCTCATAGAGTTTGATACAAATCTAATTGTCACAACATACCACAGTGGGCTCCAACATTTGATTGGTCAACTTTTCTATCAACTTTCAAAGCCAAATGGCCTCACAACTAACAGAATTCGCTGCCACTGCCCTTTGCTTCCTGCTAAACCGGGATATTATACCTGAACCCAAATTGAAGTAGAACCCTAAAGTAGTCTTTCTGCCATTTGCATCTCCAATGCAGTTAGAATCCACAAAACCATGTAGTTTCAACTCACCATCTCCTTTAGACCTTAGACCATGATGTGTTGTGCCCTTCACGTATTAGAGCACATGCTTTGTAACAACCCAATGAATTTGCCTTGGGTCAACTATGTACTCGCTCAAAGTGTTTGCTCTAAAACAAATATCAAGTTTGGTATTCACCATATACATAAGGGAACCTATCAACTGCCTATACACATGGATCTATCAGATTTGAATATGAATATATTGATAACTTCAGATTTGGTATTGTAGGACTAGCCATGGTCTTACAAGCCATCCTTTGAAATCTCTTTAGAATCTCAATTGCATACTTACCCTGTTGTTAGCGATATTTCTTGCATAGGGGGGTAGAACACAAAAGAAGGGGTAAAACCCACTTGTCCAAAGTTTCGGGCGATAATGCGCCCGTGGTAAGCAGCAAGC
>JASDQU010171301.1:9724-21101 GCA_032191745.1 Picea mariana
ATAGGCTCAGCAACTCCCAACGGATTTAACACTAGCCACCCCTGAGCTGAGACCACGATGCTCTGAGACTGCATCTCTCTGTCTGCCAGTGACCAGGAGCGAAGGTTGCAATCCTTCCTCTCTGCTATCACTCACTCTGCGTAATCCAGAGTTCCCATCATGTCTACCTCTTCAATCATCTCTTCCATACGCCTTATCCTCTCACGAGGTTGCGTGTGGCATGATTACCCTCGCGCCGATCAAGCCTGACGGCTCTACGAATGGGCGGTTCACCATCCCATCCCTCATCAAGCCATCCACCTACCAGCCTGCAAGGCATTGAATTTCAGGGCCAGTGAGCCGCTTTTGGTTCTCTGGGCCAGTGGAGTCCAAATATGGTATTTAATTCTCGGTGGAAGTTAACGCTACCTTTTCAGGTGCCCTCCACCGCCATCGTGGTCTCTTTTTCTGCACATCCCCTCATCAGCAGTCCTGCAATAAATTCAGAATATTATTCACATTCATTGACCTCTTCTCAAGGTCCAATTACATCACATATTCTCATTTATGAGTTTGCCATAGTTCCTGGCCAGTCCAGTTATATTTACAAGCTGGGGGAAACAGGGTGTTACAGTCGGGAGCTTCTGCCTACCTGCAAATAGTTGACAAGGGTTGTAGGCTCGAACTTTGGCATTAACGTCCGAGAAAAGTTTTGGCCAGTAGTACCCAGCCCTCAGAATTTTGTAAGTTGTAGCTCTCCAAGCATGATGCCCCCCACAGATTCCCTGATGAAATTCATCTATAACCCACTGAGTTTCTGATTCGACTAAACAAACTAACAGAAGACCGAGTGGATCTTTCCAATATAGTTGACTTTCGACGATACAATATTTAACTGTGTGGAGTTTTAAAGTTCTGGATTTTGATGGTGATAGCTCATTTGGGCATTTTAGAGTTAGCAGGTATGATACTATGTTTCTGTACCAGCCTGAGGATATGAACTTCTCTTTGATCTTGTTTGGACTTGTTTGCTCATTCAACTCTTTTAGGTTCATGTCTTCATCGCCTTCTTACAGGCAATTGATAACTAGGGCTCTGAAATTCGACTTAGCTAAGAGTTTGGCCAGGCCTCGTCCTTTTATCAATTTGGTCAGTTTGACTTCTAGATCAAATTATTGGATTTTGGATAGCCATCACCCTCTCTTTCCATCATTGTCTGGTTGTACCAAAATATCTTTCACAGAACTAGTAGGTACGTACGCAATTACCTTGGAGTGTACATACGTTCTAAATGATTTTAATGCTTTTACCATGGCGTACGCTTGTTTTTCTATTATATCATACTTAAGTTCTGCGTCCCTAAGGCTCTTGCTGAAAAAAGTGATCGGTTGTTCAAAACCTTCTTCATTCTTTTGTAGGAGCACCGCGGAAATAGTGTGTTTGGAGGAAAATGATAAAATCAGGAAATCTTTTAGATAGTCTGGGCTTGCTAACACAGGTGCCTCGCTTATGACTTTCTTAATATGCACGAACGATGCTTTGGCCTCAGTTGTTTGTTTTACTTCACTGTCCTTCTTCAACATACCTGTGATCAGTTTTACAATCTCAGCGAAATTCGGGATAAATCTTCGTAAAAAATTTATTCTTCCTAAGAAAGATTGAATCTCTTTTACATTTCTGGGAATATTTATAGCATCTATTGCTTCAATCCTCTTAGGATCAATCCTAATTCCATCCCTAGATACGATATGACCCAAAATCTTACCTTCCCGCATGGTGAAATGTGATTTCTTTGGATTTAAAGATAGACCAAACCTGCGGCAATTTTCGAAAGTCTGTTTAAGATGTATCAAGTGTTCTTCGTCGGTTTTAGAGAAAACCGTCAAATCGTCGAGATAAATGACTACGAACTTATCCCTTTCTCCTATGAAAGTGATTTCCATAGCATGATGGAACGTGTCCCCTGCATTCATCAAACCAAATGGCATTTTTTCATACATGAACGTACCCCATGGTGTGGTGAAAGCGGTTTTTTCTCTATCTTGTTCATTCATGGCGATTTGATTATAACCAGAGAACCCGTCAATCATAGACATTGGGTTGGCTCCAACTACCTTTTCTAACACATGGTCCATTTTGGGCAACAGATATTTTTCCTTGAGAGACGACTTATTCAGATTTCTGAAATCCACACACAGTCTGATTTCCCCACTCTTTTTCCTGACCGAGACCAGGTTTTCTACCAAGTCTGAATATCTCAGAGGTACTATTATTTTTGCATCTAAAAGTTTCTTAAATTCTTTTTCGATCACAGCTAACAACATGGGGTTGATCTGTCTAAGATTTTGCCTAAATGGTTTGACCCCGGGCTTTAGAGGTATCTTGTGATCAATTACGGAAGTGTCGTAAGTCCTTAACTCATCATAAGACCAGGCGAAAACATCCTTATACTGTCTGAGTAGGTCTTTATATTTACTTTTTACTTCAGGAGGGAGGAACTTGGATATTTTTACCATCCTTGATTCTTCTTTGGTTCCTATATCATAGTCCCCCACTTCTTCTGGTTGGGGTTGTAAGGTGGATTTTACAGGTATGTCGTTTTGATCAAAAAGTCTTTCTAAAGGAATCAATCCTTTCGGAATCTGGTTGTTTTTAAGGACCAGCATGCGATGATMTGAGATTTTGTCTCGGAAATCTTTAGGATCCTCCCCTTCTTGCATGATCCATATCGGGTCATTTTGATTTTCTTGGTCTGCATGAGTTTCAGAAAATTCACCTACTACTTCAAGAAACTTCTTAATTTGTTCGTCATCCTCAAAAACCTGCCAATGCTGGATATTGTTTGGTATAGATGGTCTATGTCTGATTTCTATGTGATACTTCAATTTGAAATTCGTGGGAGGAGAGAAGGTTGAAGTTGCTTTAGCCAATGCATCAGCATGCAAGTTCTCTACGCGCGGGATGAAGTGGACATTTACGAACGAGAAAATTTTTCCATCAGATCCTAGGCACAATTCCTGTATGATCTTAATCTGGGATGCTTGGCTTAGTACTGTCGATTTATTTTTTTGACTATTAACTCTGCATCTCTGTATACCTCTAAGTTATTTATCTTTAGCTTCTTGGCAGCCTCTAATCCTAAGACCAATGCTTCGTATTCACATACGTTGTTAGTATAATCTATATCCCATTGCAATCTATAGGAAAAAGGAACCACGAACTTTCCTTCAGGAGCCACTAAAAGCACTCCTGCACCAGCCCCTTCACAAGATGAGGCACCGTCAAAATCATTTTCCAAACACCGGTGCTACACAGATCCTCTGTCATGTAACTTGACTCTTCCTGCTCTATATCGTTTTCCTCCAGACAACCATCTAAACCATCATCAAAAGATAAGATACAATTTCCTAAATCTTGATCCGCAATATAAATAGGGAAATTGTTCAGGTTTTGAGGGTCGCTTACCGTATATGCTAATCTCGTTTCTCTGTATAACCGAGTAAACTGACCACCAAAAATGGGAATTGTGGCGAACGTCATATCCAATTGAAGAGAACCCCCCAGCGTGGCTCCCCATGACCTAGACAGCAGTAAGCCATACTTCGGGGGAATATCTGCAATAACCACATCCATCAGGATATTCTTAACCGGGACCTGTGACAGGGTAACTACTAAGTCCTTTATCATTCCCATACACTTGACCCTTCTCGAGTCAAAAGAGTAAAGATCTCCATAAGGTCTGGTGATATGGAGACCCAATTTGTCCATAATAATCTTAGGCATAACGTTATGGGAGGCTCCAGAGTCTAACATGCAATTATGTAGCAGTTGATCATATACATTTAAAGTGATGTAAAAGGGAGCAATAGTATCTTTGGCCCCTTCAAAATGTGTGTTGTGCCTCTTCCGTCACCTTAGTGAGAAAAATAGAGGTGCTTGCAAGCTCAGTTGGGTCTGCTGAGCAGGACAACTATAAGGGAAAGAGTTAGGAAAAGAAATAAAAAACTACAATTAAGAATTAAACTAAGAAATGCAATAACAACTAAATTCATGAGCATAGGGACATAGAAACAAAAAGAACCATAAGACCCATGTCACCAATGATGAGGCTGATCTATTAGTGAAAAAATACACCAAGAAGAAANATAAGGGAAAGAGTTAGGGAAAGAAATAAAAAACTACAATTAAGAATTAAACTAAGAAATGCAATAACAACTAAATTCATGAGCATAGGGACATAGAAACAAAAAGAACCATAATACCCATGTCACCAATGATGAGGCTGATCTATTAGTGAAAAAATACACCAAGAAGAAAGGGGACTATGAGTCCCTTCTTCCTCCAAGGGAGGGCTCTTGGACCCCCACTAGCAAGCTCTTCTTACAACAAAGAAAAATGGAAAATGATGAAAGAACTCTTTGCAAATCCACTCAATGGGTGAGATGGATTTCCCAATGCAATGGTGCAAATATACTCTTTGACAAGGATGGAGTCCCCAAGAGAATAGTGGCAACATAACATTACTTTGAATTCCTTGAAAAATGAAGTGCATCCATGGCCTTTTTATAGCATTCCTTCGAGCTATTGTTCAACCAATTTGTAGTGTGAAAAGAGGCCAATTAGGGAATTTCTAGGTCTTTGACCAGCCATCCAGTCGAATCCAGTCCAGATTTGAGGGTCAAATATGCTTGGGAGCTGAACCATAAGTGGGTGGGAGGCCGACCACTCTCATAAATGCGTCATTTAGAAGGTGCATGGCTTTATGCGATAACAGTCACGCATCGTGCGCATGTGCGCAATTTGTGCATTCCTGTTCTGCGCATGTGCACGCGCGCCCAGTGTCTTCATAGCGCTCTTCAATTTTTCACTACTTTGTATAGTTTTTTACCCTTTTATGAAATGATTTGGTGTTAATTTAGGTCCATGGATGACTTCATCACTGTTTGACGATGCTGAGTTCTTGTAACCATGTGCGGACAAAATTTCAGTGATAACAGATGCCCCCTGATGGATGAGGTTAGGAGCATACGTATAGCCGAAATCCATCAATGTATCTTCTACTAAGAATGTTGTTGTAAGAGAGAGAAATAGTGGGATCGTCCAGAGCGATCCGTTGGAGGGAAAAAGGAACCGGTAGACCCCAACCTAGCATGAGGTGTGTAAAAAAGAAAACTGTGTACAAACGAGGCGGGCATGCCCCATGCTCGTGTCATGTAACTCAAAAAAGAGGAATGAAGCGTTGGTGTAGACAACTGCAGCGCCCTCGGGGGTGGTCGTAATACAGGCAGAAGACAATTCTGTGGATGAACATACTCTGAATAATAGGCAATGATGATGGTACTAAGTATCACTGATTATGTGGGCATTGATAGCCCAACCAAGTTCAGAGGTCTTTGGAAAATAAAAGAACTAACTGCAATAGTCGCAAAGTAAGACCCACCGTAACATAAGAAAGTATTGACATCGAATGTTATGGGGGTCAATGATAGCAGGGAGCAATTTTGTTTCTCTCTGTGCCATCCAAGATCTCTCATTGGGTGGGTAATGAGAATCAAGATATTGTCGCCCTTCTGGAAAAATGTGTCGATGTCGACAAAAAGGGGGACGCGACTCCCAGAAGCAGATGGCTTCGTGAAATCTACTAAGTGAGGTTAGGAAGTGGAAGATGTACATGGACGAAGTCAAGATGTAGGAAGACTCAAGACTACCCTTGGTTGGAGGATATGTGAGATATAAAATGGCTGCAACCGTTCAACGAGGTCAAGTGTCAGGGGGACGACAAGACCAGGGATAAGTTGTGCCAGAGGCAGGACAAAGTGAACAAATTCAGATAATAGAGGTAAGTGGCCTATGGGATACTCTGAAGACACGAACGATGCCGGCACGGGTGGATGATAAGTAGTTCTCCAACCAAGGGTGACATGGGTTGCGGTTTGGCCAAAAAAAGGGAAGCAGGTCGCCAAAGGTGACGAAAAAAAGGTAATGTAATGACTGGAAATAAAGGCGTTTGTACAATAAATAACAAATAATTGGGGAGAAGTGTACAAATACAGAAACAGGTGCCCCAATGTGATATGGGTGGCTGGGTAGGGCATAATTTTTTTGGAGAACTGATGAAGGGTGGGGTCCCCATTTGTGAGTTTCTGTGTGAGGTAGGTGAAATGAAGGGAGATTTGTAGATGGGTAAATGGATTGTGGATGAAATGGAGGGTTCATGCTACTGTGGAGGTGTAACCTGACCATAGAACCGTGGAGAGAGAATCTAGGAGTCCATTGGGAAAGCTAGCAAAATGAGGAGAAGGAGTATGTGGTTGATTCGCGACATGATGTAAGTCTATCGGGACTCCCATACCTAAATGGTTTTGAAAAACAGCATGAGTGTCAAAAGTGCCAAAGGGTGCTATGAATGGGACAACTCATGTGGGTAAGAGTGCTACCGGATGATAGTACCGAAGATGCAAATGGAGGTGTGGGTACTGCAGAGCCAGAAATGGGGATCCTAGAGGCAAGTGTCAGAGGGTGTGACTGGAAATGTAAGTGAGATTCAGAGGGAATGACTACATGCCAGTGTTGAGATATACCTGAAAGGGTTGTGTCGATGTATAATGACCAAGTACCTGCACACATGAAAACCAAATACCCGACGTGAACAATATCTGAAGAGAATCAAATATATGAGCATGTATTTGATAAGTGTGAATATGCTCATGCATACCTGATCAAGGTATGAAAAATGGCACCCCAGGGGCTCAGGATGAAAAGAGGCCCAGGGACGGTTATGATGTAGATGACGGGATGTTGATCCCGTGGCTGAAGACGGATCGAGAAATGGACACCGTGGGCTCCCGGAATGGTGAGTGGAGGTTTGGAAAAAAGGCCTATATATAGCTGTAGGGCCCACATTGCCACCTCATTTGTACTTGCTACTATAGTGATTGGGCGAGAAGAATTCAGAGGAGATTGTGAGATTTGGGGAGGACGAGGCATCTGATTGAGGACCCGCGAGCGTTAGGTTAGTCGTCTGATCATCCTGCATAGAAATAGGGTTTCATTTTTTGGGCAGGGGCTATACGGAGGGTCATACAGGGGTGTGGGCCCCACATGCACGGGTGATCCAATAATAGGCATGCACACATGTGCACCTGTCCATCGGATAGACGCGCATGGGAGCGCTGGTTTGGGGATATAGGGTGCCCATGATGTGCGCACCTAGGAGTTGAACAGGCGCGCATATGTGCGTGCCTGTAGAGTGAACAAGCACGCATATGTGCGTGCCTGTAGAGTGAACAGGCGCGCCTAAGAGCGTGCCTGTGTAATGAACAGGTGCGCACGCGTGCGCTCCTGTGTAGTGAATAGGCGCGCACACGTGTGCGCCTGTGGAGCGTACAGGCGCACATGGGTGCACGCCTGTGGGTTAAATAGCTGTGCCGTGGAGGCAAGGTTGACGGGTGTAAAACGTGTCTTTTTTATGTTTTTGATTGTCCATGCAGCTGACTTAGGACGGTTTTATGTTGTGTAGGTGATCTATGTGCATGATGCCTATTGGTTGGCGAGAGAGGGATTGGTCCCAGCTGCAAGACGTCGTGGCTATTGAGGAGCCAGGCGTACGTGCGACTTTGGCAGCCTGTGGGCTGCTGAAGTGCTTTGAGTGCCCCTTGATATGGGCATAGGAGTATCTCCTACAGTTTCTTATCCGGATGTGGAGTCCGGACCTGCACTGCTTCATAGTGCGAGGAGAGCAGATTCCCTTCACTACGGTGGAGGATGTATATTTTCTGATTGGGCTCCCATTTCAGGGAACGCCCCTACCGGTAGAGCTGGTGCTACCTAGAGATACGCCTCTAGTGACGGTGGGCCGGAGATATTGTTCGGGGTCGAACTATATGTCTGGCACAGTTGTGACTATCGGGGCGATGGATGCCCTAGCACATCGCTGCATAGCAGCTATGATTGTGAGAGTGTATGGGTCACTGGCGACGCAGCGGATCAGCGGTGGCTAGTTGATGTTGATGGAGAGAGTGTTAGCCAGCGAGCATTTCGCCTAGGGGCTGACGCTGCATTCCAGGATGGTTGGGTAGTTGGACCACTATTGGTCCACGGATACGGGAGAGTTTACCTTCGCATCCATCCTGGTGGCCTGGTTTCTAAAGAGGGTGTCGATGTTGCGCCCTACGATTCTATTGGGTGCACCTGGGGCGCGAGAGCCGCAGTTGAGGTGGTGGTCAACGGTGTTGCTTCGCCATGGTGGTGGCGAGGGTGGCCACTTCTTCACGGTATATGCGACATAGGTGTGGCGGCAGATGCGGCATAGGTGTGGCGGCAGATGCCGCAGGTGATACTGTGGTACCCCTATGTCGGGGTTGACTTTCGGGATGATCCAGACATGGTGCTACCTCCAGGGGAGGTTTTTGACTGCCGAGGTATGTTGATGATGTTGATATATATGTTTTTGTGTACTTTGAGGTAGCATGACATATGTATATGATATAGATGTTGATACTATCTGTTGTTTGTTTGTATGTGTAGATGTGGCACCTCGCAGGCGCGAGGTGGAGTTGCAGAGAGCATTGGCTCGTCAGGAGCCAGAGAGACTGTCACGGGGAGAGAGATGTCGACGTTAGGATGTCGCGGTGTGACTTGCTGAGCTGGAGAGGGAAGCTAGGAGACGTCGGTTTGATGACCCTGGTGCTGGGCCATCACACGCTCCTCCGACAGCTGCCGGAGTGGATTTTGAGGATATAAGCTGTCATCTGGAAGTGGTGTTACAGGATGTGCCTGAGGGTATATGGTCTCGCATCCAGGATGAGGGTATCTTGGAGCAGTGCGTGGGGGTTCCGCCGCCATGGTGGGCCATATTACGACGAGCAGCGATGGTTGGTGCTGCGATGACCGGACAACTATCATCGGGGCAGGAGGGGTCGGTAGGGGGTGGACCACCACCGCCTGAGGGAGGGGCAGGTGGTGGTGGGCCGCCATCGCTTGAGGGAGGAGCAGGCAGTGGTGCTCTAGAGGCACCATGAGTGGTGCTCTATGCATTGATGTATATATATATTTTGTATATAGGCCGGTGAGCCCATTTTGTACCGAGGTATTTCATTGGCCTGTAGATAGTTGTATTTTTGTATGTAAACAGTTGGATGGCACTGTGGACCTTTCGATATATACATGAGTATACATTTTTGAGATCTATGTGGTGTTTACATGTGTTTTGTTAATGTATTGATGATGTCTAATCCATATATGTGATGATAGTTTGTGTTATATGTTTATGTATGTGTAGATGTAGCTTGATGTGATATATGCTAGTCTAACACAATATTAGCTAGGTTATTCATAATTTGATTCAATTGTCTTGGAATATGTGTAAATGTAATGGAATCAAAATGTTGAGATAATAACTTGCAAGTATTTGCAAAATAGGCAAGGATCACGGACGCGGTACACATTGTTGAGCTGGAGTACGACTAGTTGAGAGTCGAGGAAGAAGCTAAGGTGACGAATACGATGATGCTAGGCATCAGCCAAGAGGCCAATGATGATGGTGTATTCGGCTTGGTTGTTGGTTGCTAAACCCAAACATATGCTGCTCGAATGGAGAATTTCATGTGAGGGGGTGTAGAGAGCCCAAGCAGCGGAAGAGAGATTTTGTGTCCAACGGTTGGCGTCGTCGGCGTAACCGATGTGGTAGGCTGGTGGAGGAAGCATTTTTCAATAGCACAAAGGATAGTTTAGATGTGAGGGAGGGAAAAAAGATTAAAAACGCTATAAAAGAAATAACCTAAAGTAGAATGACTACGTTTAAGCATAAAATTTCTTCAGATACAACCCGTTGATGGGTTCTTTGAGAGAGAGGCCTTCGGGGGAGGCCAGGATATATGCACCTTTGGTGAGGCAATGTTGGATAATGTATGGGCCATGCCAGAGTGACTCAAATTTGCCATGGCCAAAGGTATCATGAGTGATATCATAAGCCAGGACAAGGTTGCCTTTGTGAAATGAGCGAAGGTTGACATGTCGATCAAAGGTAGCCTTGGATTGTTTTTTAACTGCCTCGTTGTTCTGTAAGGAAGATCAACGATCTTCATCCAGAAACTCTAAGTTCAGCAAGCACTGCTCCATTGGAGCAGTGTCGGGTAATAGCTCAATTACGGTGTGTAAGGTGGGAATTTTTCACTCGATGAGAAGAGTGGCCTCAACCCCATGGACTAGATGAAATGTTGTGAAACCAGTAGTTGTTTTCACAGTCGTTCGGTAAGCCCATAGTGCAGAAAATAACATATGATGCCAATTGGTTTTATGTTTATTAACCATGCACTGTAACATGGTCTTGAGGACTTTGTTAACTGCTTCGACCTGTCCGTTAGACTGAGGGTAATATGGTGAGGCAAACTCGTGAGAGAATCCTAACCGAGATGAGAGTTCAATGAAGATCTCATTCTCGAAGTGTTTCCCATGATCGGAAACGAGTTGGAGTGGTACTCCAAAGCGGGATATGACGTGGTTAAAGAAAAAATGCGTTGCAGTGTCAGCGGTGTTGTTGAAGGTGGGCATAGCTTCTACCCATTTGGTGAAGTAATCAACAGCGACAACAATGTATTTTTGACCATTGCTGGAGGGGGGATTACAAGTCATGAAGTCGATGCCCCATTTACAAAAAGGGTCGGCAGTGATGACAGGGTGAAGAAGAGCGGGGGGAGATCGGGCTTTATTAGCGTAGAGCTGACATTGCTCACATCGTTTCACGGCATGAATGCAATCATGAAACAAGGTAGGCCAAAACTAACTGGCTCAGATAATATTTTGACTAGTGGATATGCCCAAAAGATGGCCCCCACATGTGCCATTGTGGCAGTTGTTTAAGACTCTATCAACCTCGTCAATAGTCAGGCATCAACAAAGAATGGTGTCGACTCCCCGTCAGTATAGGATGTCTCTGATGAGGAGGTAGTGGCGGGCCTGATGGCGAATACGATGACGATCATCTCGTGAAAGGTGGTTACCGAACTTTTGAGTTCGGAGATAGACGAGGAGGTTGTCGTACCAAGGATCATTCAAAGTGATGTAAAAGAGATGTTCGTCGAGAAAGTTGGTGTTGACGGGGGCACTGGTGGTGTTAGAGGGGAGGGCCATGACAAGTTCGGCAAGAACGAGGGCCATCTTACTCTTTGGTGTTGAAAACTCGAGGTCTTACTCCTAAAGGATAATGATCCATCGAGCAAATTTGTCGTTAACTTGTCGGCGGCTAAGCAAGTACTGCATAGGGTTGGAATCTGTGACGACCTTTGTTGTGCAAAGCAGAATGTAGTGGCGCAGTTTCTGGACTGCGAGGACGACTGCAAGAGAAAGTTTCTCTTCATGTTTATATTTCAAGGGTGGCCCTGAGAGGTTTTTACTAACG
>JASDQU010171304.1:4461-21101 GCA_032191745.1 Picea mariana
ATTCTTTATTTCAAAATGTCCATTACAAATCAACTCTAAGATTACAACTCTCTCTAATTCTAAGATTACAAACTTCAGGATTACAAATGGAGGAGATTGTACTCCTATTTATACAATGGGATGAGTAACAAACTCATAAATGTGATCTACTAATCTCTCTTTAGTTCCATACATCTCTCAACCATCTAGACACACAACCCTCTTTTGTCCTTGATCTTCTCCATGAGATCCATGATATCCTCCATGATCTTCTCAATAATCTCTCCATGATCTCCTCAAATTCGAATTTGAACATAGAGTGCCACATAAAGGTGTCTTGGAAGCTTCCTTGGAACCTACACATGTCACAAAAACAATCCACTTTCCATATATGAAGTAAAATATATTAATTTCTAATATTTAATCAAGAATTTCTCTTAAAAATGCTTAAAAATAAATAATATTTGGAAAATATAAATGAGACCCATTAATGGTGAACAATAGGGAAAATGAAGTGACATGGTGGTGAATAATGAGTGATATAATGGAAGCATAGGTGAAAAATGTATGGTAATGAGTGATATTTGTATGACATTTTGAAGCCCAAACACCACCCATCCCGAATAGTGTAGTCTAGGAAGGGGGTCAGATTGATCACTGTGGGACTTTGCAAAGCTTTCCAAATATCTCGAAAGTCGAGGTCAGTATAATATTGATCTTTCCATGTTTCATAAGTAGCACAACGCACTTATAGAATGGAAATAACTGGAGTGGGAGGTCAACTTAGCAAATCAACCATCTTATTAGAAGTGTCTTTCTTATATCTGATGACTAAGTGAAATTGTTGAATGTAGGAGGCCCATTTAAGGTGTCTTTGTTCCTAAATCTTCGATTGAGAGTTGATGAAAATCAAAGGGTGGTGGTCTGTATGCAGAATGGTTTCTTTACCCAACAAATAATGCCTCCATTGTTTGAGCTCTTGAACCAAACTGTAAAATTCCTTGTCATAGGTACTGTAATTTTTCTTTTCCTCGGACAGGGTTTCGGAGTAGTACGCAATGGGGTGTCCTCCTTGTTTAAGTATGACACTAGTAGAATATTGTGAGGCATCGGTCTCAATCTCAAAGGGTTGGGAGAGGTCCGGCAAATGTAAAACAGGGGGTGAGCAGAGGGCATCTTTGAGCTGAGCAAAGTGACTAGTTTCTTCTTTAGTCCAGATGAATGTAGAAGAAGTATTTGAGAGATGATGTAAAGGGTGAGAAAGATGTGAAAAAGAGGGAATGGAATTACGATAGAAATTGATGCCACCCAAAAAGATTTTCAATTCCTTAGCTGAAGAAGGTAGAGGCCATTTCTTCAATGCTTGGATGCGGGCTGGATCTGGTTGAATACCCTCTGAGCTGACCACAAAGCCGAGATAGGGAACTAACTTCTGACCAAAACATGACTTCTTCTCTTTGAATTGCACCTTGTGTTCTTGGAGAATTTGGAGAACTTGTCGGACATGTTGCATGTGAGTGTCCCATGTCCGATTGAAGATGAGAATGTCATCTAAGTAGATGACCACAAATTGACCCAAATGCTCTCTGACGATGTCATTAATGAGCCTCATGAAAGTGGATGGGGATTTGGTGAGGTCGAAAGGCAAGAATTTCTTCTCAAAAAGACCAAATTTGATCTTGAACGTGTTTTTCCAAACATCATCTGGGTTCATTCGAAATTGATGGTAGTTAGTTGTCAAATCCAATTTAGTAAACCACTTATCTCTTTGGAGGATGTCGAGTAGTTCCTCAATCTGGGGAAGGGGGTAGCAGTTTTTTATTGTGGCTTTGTTCAAGGCTCGATAATCAGTGACCAGGCGCATTTATGAGGTATCTCTTTTAGGGATGAAAAATGCGGCAGAAGCATAGGGAGAAGATGAAGGTTGGATGTGGCCAGAGTTGATGAGGTCAGTCAATTGTCTTTCCATTTCCTCTATTTCTGTTGGGGCCAACCAGTAAGTAGGGGCGTTAGGTAAAGCATATCTGGGGATGAGATGAATGGAATGGTCAATGTGTTGGGAGGGGGGGAGTCCCTCCAGAGGGTGAAATACTTCTGCAAACTCGTGGAGGAGGGAAGTCATTGTTTCAGGAACAAGGTGCGTGGTATTGTTTGGTGTTATTGGGTGCACCANTAGGAACAAGGTGCGTGGTATTGTTTGGTGTTATTGGGTGCACCAAATAGAGAGAGACACATTGGTTTAATTGTACATACATGATTTGTTCTTTGGTAGAAGGGGGTTTGGGTTTTGCTGCAGTTAAGATATAAGTGTGGCCTTCTTTGGTAATTTTGTACTGGCGGGATTTGGCTATATAGATAGAATTTCTTTGGGTTTGGTATGGGATACCGAGCAACAAATCTGCACAATCTAAGGGGGAGACATCAGAGATGATAGTATCTTTGAATTGGCCTATGGCTAAAGTGACCAAACAACGCTTAGAAACTAAGAGGCGAGGGCCATCCTTTTCAACCCATCCGAGTTGATAGGGTTGCATATGTGGAGTAGTAACCATATTAAGGCAGTTGACAAGGTCTTGAGACACCAAATTTTTCTGGCTTCAATGTCCATAATCAGTAAATTCAAGGCGTTTTTGATTTGGCAGTTATGGGTGAAGAGGGGTTGGGTGGATGAGTTCGAATATTCATGGGTCATTAGAATCAGTGATGGATCTACGTCTGTGGGATTGTCCAGAGGAAATTCTTCGGTATCTTTGACTTGAGAAGGCGCAATGAGCTCAATGAGTAGGGTTTTGTTGGTTTTTAGATTTTGGAGGATTCGACAATCTGATGAATTGTGTGAAGTAGTTTTGTGGAATGAGCACCAGGGTGTCCTTGTATTTGTATTGGGTGTGGGGTTTTGAGCCCGAGGAGTTGGAAAGTGTGTTGAATGATGAGAGTTGGATGGTTGAGAGGTGGGGGGGTTGGTGTAGGGAGGGACTGAGGAATACGGCCTCTAGGAGCAACTTTCCTTCCTATATCCAAAGATCTCTGAAATGTTTTATCTAACGTTGGATTTTCAAACAACTCTACTTCTCGATGGAATTGAATTAATAAACCAGCCACACATTTTAATATGAGTACCTCTCCCAGATCTGGAACATGAAGTAAGAGGCGCATCTTGCAGAAGACGTCTATGTATCCTTGCACTCCTTCTGAAGGGAGTTGTCGAAGTTGGTTCCATTTGATCCATAAGGATTTCACATACCTAGGTGGGTAGAAGCGATTTCCCAAAGCTTTAGAAAGTCAAGCCCAGGTTCTAATGGGTTTGGAAGTAAAGGATTCTGGAGCATCCCCAATATCTATCACAAATGTGGTCTTCTCTTGATCTATATCCCACTAAGTTTGTGCCATTCCTTCTAATTGCAAGGCGACAATCTGGAGCTTTCTTTCCTCGGTAAGGACTAGACATGTATTGAAATAGGTGGAGAGGCTATGGATCCAAGAATCCACAATTTCTTCATTGGTTTGACCAACAAACTTGGGTAGTTGGATTTGAGTGTCCAATCGGAAGGGGTCTAGATTGTTTTTTTGTTGCATTCTGAGCAACTCATTGAGGACGGAGGCAATATCTTGGACAGGATTTGATGTGTTGGAATATGAGTTGACTTCCAAAGGATATTTGCGTGGAGGAATTGTGAGGCCAGTTGAAGAGAAAAGGTTCCCCTATCTTTCAATGCTGAACAAAGGACTCTATTTTGAGAACAGAGTACGCAAAACCCTAAAGCAATAGAGCTTGAAATGGTCTAGAGGGAGAGATCTGTATTTTTTTAGATCTGTGGAACTCCTCTTTATTTCAATGGATATGTGGGCACCCTTGGGGCTTATGAGATATGTTGAGCTTCTTGCATGAAAATGGAAACCCTAGAATGGGAAAAATATGGAGTATTTCATGAAACCCCCCCAAAAATTTGGCTCAATCTTCAAGATCGAAAGATTTTCCATGGATATTGAGGCTCTGATACCAATTGATCTTCCCTAGAAGGTGATATAAAGGAGAAGGTGACTACGCAAACCATAATCCGACTTCTGACCAAAAACTCCTTAGGGGCGCAAATCTGAACAAGGGTGCACCATTGGTTTGGGTGACCAAGCAATGGGGCTCCAAACTGGGATAATCCGAGAGTGGCCAAGAGGCTTTGGCTATCTCAGAGTAACCTTTGAGGATCAGTGGGAGAATAAAAGTGCAACCATAGAAGAGGGCACACTCACTTCATCCCAGCAAAGGAGAAACTAGTAAGAGCACAAACCCCAGTTGGTGCGCCCTCCCTTCTATCTCGAAAAAATTGAAGGAAATGATTTTCTCCCTGAGAGAGTGGATAGCTAATGGGATAATATTGCTCTCAGAGGAATAATCATGGAAAACGAAGTCACTAGGAGGCATCCATGAAGGAAGGCGCACTGGATATTCTTCAAAAAACCTAAAAACTAAATTGCCGTGAATGTAAAAATGCAAACTTAGAAAATAAAACAAATGAGACACATAGCTTGAGAAGAAAAGGTTTTTTATTGTGGCTTTGTTCAAGGATCGATAATCAGTGACCAGGTATTTATGAGGTATCTCTTTTAGGGATGACAAATGCGGCAGAAGCATAGGGAGAAGATGAAGGTTGGATGTGGCCAGAGTTGATGAGGTCAGTCAGTTGTCTTTCCATTTCCTCTATTTCTGTTGGGGCCAACCGGTAAGTAGGGGTGTTAGGTAAAGCATATTCGGGGATGAGATGAATGGAATGGTCAATGTGTTGGGAGGGGGGGAGTCCCTCCAGAGGGTGAAATACTTCTGCAAACTCGTGGAGGAGGGAAGTCATTGTTTCAGGAACAAGGTGTGTGGTATTGTTTGGTGTTATTGGGTGCACCAAATAGAGAGAGACACATTGGTTTAAGTGTACATACATGATTTGTTCTTTGGTAGAAGGGGGTTTGGGTTTTGCTGCAGTTAAGATATAAGTGTGGCCTTCTTTGGTAATTTTGTATTGGCGGGATTTCGCTAGATAGATAGAATTTCTTTGGGTTTGGTATGGGATACCGAGCAAAAAATCTGCACAATCCAAGGGGGAGACATCAGAGATGATAGTATCTTTGAATTGGCCTATGGCTAAAGTGACCAGACAACACTTAGAAACTAAGAGGCGAGGGCCATCCTTCTAGACCCATTCGAGTTGATAGGGTTGCGGATGTGGAGTATTAACCATATTAAGGTGGTTGACAAGGTCTTGAGACACCAAATTTTTCTGGCTTCAATGTCCATAATCAGTAAATTCAAGGCGTTTTTGATTTGGCAGTTATGGGTGAAGAGGGGTTGGGTGGATGAGTTTGAATACTCATGGGTCATTAGAATCAGTGAGGGATATACTTCTGTGGGATTGTCCAGAGGAAATTATTCAGTATCTTTGACTTGGGAATGCGCAATGAGCTCAGTGAGTAGGGTTTTATTGGTTTTTAGATTTTGGAGGATTCGACAATCTGATGAATTGTGTGAAGTAGTTTTGTGGAATGAGCACCAGGATGTCCTTATATTTGTATTGGGTGTGGGGTTTTGAGCTTGAGGAGGTGGAAAGTGTGTTGAATGATGAGAGTTGGATGGTTGAGAGGTGGGGGGGTTGGTGTAGGGAGGGACTGAGGAATACAACCTCTAGGAGCAAATTTCCTTTCTATATCCAAAGATCTCTGAAATGTTTTATCTAAAGTTGGATTTTCAAACAACTCTACTTCTCGATGGAATTGAATTAATAAACCAGCCACACATTTTAATATGAGTACCTCTTTCGGATCTGGAACATTAAGTAAGAGGCGCATCTTGCATAAGATTTCTATGTATCCTTGCACTCCTTCTGAAGGGAGTTGTCGAAGTTGGTTCCATTTGATCCATAAGGATTGCACATACCTAGGTGGGTAGAAGCGATTTCCCAAAGCTTCAGAAAGTCGAGCCCAGGTTCTAATGGGTTTGGAAGTAAAGGATTCTGGAGCATCCCCAATATCTATCACAAATGTGGTCTTCTCTTGCTCTATATCCCACCAAGTTTGTGCCATTCCTTCTAATTGCAAGGCGACAATCTGGAGCTTTCTTTCCTCAGTAAGGCCTAGACATGTATTGAAATAGGTGGAGAGGCTACGGATCCAAGAATCCATAATTTCTCCATTGGTTTGACCAACAAACTTGGGTAGTTGGATATGAGTGTCCAATTGGAAGGGGTCTAGATTATTTTTTTGTTGCATTCTGAGCAGCTCATTGAGGACGGAGGCAATATCTTGGACATGATTTGATGTGTTGGAATATGAGTTGACTTCCAAAGAATATTTCCGTGGAGGCATTGTGAGGCTAGTTGAAGAGAAAAGGTTCCCCTATCTTTCAATGTTGAACAAAGGACTTTGTTTTGAGAACAGAGTACGCAAAACCCTAAAGCAATAGAGATTGAAATGGTCTAGAGGGAGAGATATGTATTGTTTTAGATCTGTGGAACTCCTCTCTGCTTCAATGGAGGTGTGGGTGCCCTTGGGGCTTATGAGATATGTTGAGCTTCTTGCATGAAAATGGAAACCCTGGAATGGGCAAAATATGGACTATTTCATGAAACCCCCCAAAACATTTGGCTCAATCTTCAAGATCGAAAGATTTTCCATGGATCTTGAGGCTCTGATACCAATTGATCTTCCCTAGAAGGCGATCTAAAGGAGAAGGTGACTACACAAACATAATCCATCTTTTGAACAAAAACTCCTTAGGGGCGCAAATCTGAACAAGGGTGCACCATTGGTTTGGGTGACCAAGCAATGGGGATCCAAACCGAGATAATCCGAGAGTGGCCAAGAGGCATTGGCTATATTAGAGTGACCTTTGAGGATCAGTGGGAGAATAACAGTGCAACCATAGAAGAGGGCACACTCACTTCATCCCAGCAAAGGAGAAACCAGTAAGAGCGCAAACCCCAGTTGGTGCGCCCTCCCTTCTGTCTCGAAAAAATTGAAGGAAATGATTTTCTCCGTGAGAGAGTGGATAGCTAATGGGATAATATTGCTCTCAGAGGAAGAATCGTGGAAAACAAAGTCACTAGGAGGCATCCATGAAGGAAGGCACACTGGATATTCTTCAGAAAACGTAAAAACTAAATTGCCGTGAATGTAAAAATGCAAACTTAGAAAATAAAACAAACGAGACACATAGCTTGAGAAGAAAAGGTAAGAATTCTTTATTTGAGTCACGGTTCACCTTATATACTGAGGGAACCATTTATTTTACATATATTTAATTCATCAGCAAAAGGTGAAGATGTGTTGCGCCTAGGTGATTGACTTGTGCGCCCCAGGTGGGTGTTCCCCTAGGTGGCCTCCTTGGCCCATTATGCCATTTACGTTATTTGAAATTGAGTCACACATGTAATTGAAAGAAATTCTATGATATTTTGATGTAGTGGTCCTAGAGAATACTATGTACCTGAACCATTGTATACCCCCTAATGTGAAAAGTTCGTGGTGATCTAAAAGCCACTATGTAAAGCATGGTTTGTGGTCAAAACCACTTGAGTGATAATGGTTATAGGTAATCCAAGAAAAACTCATGCATGGTTGAGGGTAATTCGATAAAACCCAGAGCATGGTTACATGTAATCCGAGAAAACTTGGTGCATGGTTGAGGGTAATCTGGGAAAATCCAGAGCATGGTTATGGGTAAGCCGAAAAAATAATCCAGGCTGATGATGATGTGATGAAGGGGCAGGTATGAGGAAGACTGGTTGAATCAACCATGTAGCTGAAAAGGATTCCTAGAGAATTGGCGGTTACAACAATTGATGACCCATGTATTCTAGTAGATGGATTTATTTTTATATGGACATCATTAATCATATGCAGGTACAAGAGGAAACAAATGAAGATATGACCACATAGATATTTAGATAAGTAGTCATTAAGGGAGAGTGCTGGAATATATAATTCCTACTTATCTAATATGCTTCCTAATGTATTGAGAAGTACAGTCAATCTCTATGTGAGTTGTGTGATCTTATTCTTTGGAGGTTGTTCGAGAGTTGGATTTGTGAGATCCATGTTTGGTGTGTTGTTGAGATATTACCTCAACCTCTCCAGTTATCTTTGGAATAAGTTAGAACTGATAACAACCTTTGCACTCTATATAATAGATTCTAATGTATTGATATTTACATTAATTGAATATTTGTGCATATCACTCTACTCTCCCATTTTATCATAAACGATGATGTCTCCATTCAAATATTGAATATAACCTAAAATTGAACCCAAATTAAAATAAGAGCAAGGATACGTTTGACATGAATTTGATACTTGGAATAGATACTCAGTTGAATAAATTAGCAATGTAATAATCATCTACATTCAACTTCATAACTCGGATGGTTGACTATTAAAGTTATATACATATTGAAATAATAGTAGGAATAGACTAAGATTATGCATTTTCCTTGTTTGTGGTTGAAATACAACAATCCAATCATTTAGTTATTAATTTGGTTTCTTGGTTTTAAAAGATATTATTTATCTTTGATTGAGATCTCAAAATATGCTTAGGTGTGGAATTTTTTTATCTACCTATATGTCCGTGTATAGACTTGTTTAGACCAAGCCGTCACTTAGACAATTAGGAAGCTAGAGTTTTGTCAATGCATGATTCAATTCTTGAGAAACAATTTAGGTCAGTTTAGGTCATAGTCGAGCATCCTTACCATCCACTCTTCTTGTAAGAGTTCTCCATGTCTTTGAAACAAGTTACCGGACCTTCTTTGTGAGAAGCCATTTGAATGGATAGTAGTATTACAAAAAATTCCATATAGAATTAATTGATAATCCAACATTGCAATGGCTATTAAACAAAGTGATAGAAACATAAAACTATCACTGTAGCACCCAAAATATTAATAGATTAAAATAAATTAATAACCTTCAAATATAGATCATGATGGGGAAATTAAGGCTCAAGGGATGGATGTTCGCAGGCTTGTGTTTTGAATCAATTTGGAAGTATGAAGTGCAATACTAAAATATCACCAACAACTTGTTTTAGAATAAAAACTAATTGCCATAGATAGACAATGTTGCATATACGGGTTTACATCCTATGAGGGTTAATCGAAGGAACTAAAACAATGAAAGCCTCATCATTTTAAAATAATGACCGACCCTTTCCCTCTACTTGTTAAATCATTTTTGCAGCTTTTCATTTGTCTTAGTTTTTCATGATGTATACCAATATCGTATTTGCTTTTATAAGAGACATGTATGGGTAAGACTACATTAATGTCCTACATTATCAGTTGGTTAATAACTAATTTACTTTTCTAGACATAGATTCCAGAGTATCAAGAGCTTGAATTTCAAGCCATACTGATCTTTTAGTAATATGGGTCAGTGAACAAATAACAATTTTTTTTTTCACTAATCTTGGATTAAAAATTTGTTTACTGCCCCAGATTATTCAAAGATCATTATGGCTTGAAGTTCTTTGGGATCCTTGAAACTCGTTATGGCTTGAAGTTTTTTGGGATCCTTGAAACATAATTTAAATCGTTCATCATTTATCACTGTAAGAAATTATTTTCATAATTTAAAGAATACCAATCGCTGTAGAAGAAGCCTTAGAAAAATACTAGTACCACATTAGTCCAGATGAGAAATGGAAATCACACTATAGGAAACTTGCAGCTAAATTTTCAGACATTTTGGTTTCATTTGCATCATGAACACTATGAAAACTGAAGTAAATATAAAGAAACCCTAAGAGGAAATTGAACAGATAGAAGGATGTGCCATTAATGGATCACAAACCTAAGAAACCATAAATATATGAAGTTAAACTTCTAGCATTACACACAATGAATAAAATTGTACAAGGAAAACAATCTTGGAAAACAAAAGAAAATATTTTTGTCATTAGACCTGAGATGCTCCATTGTTTTTCCTTCTCCTTTTTGTTCAATCCAAAACCTGATGATCAAGATGAAGACTATATTTATCACCCAACCCAAGTCTAATTTTCCCTGAAATTAATGAAGGTAACACAATACAAGTCTAAGTACAATTTGTACACATAATTATGAATGAGTTGATCTCATTGGGGAACACCTAAGGGACCTCTGGGAAAACGAAACAAAGAGTACTTGTACTAATAAGGGAGACATGGATGTTGTGCTTAGGTGTAAACTTCATGCGGCAGTTGGTTGTTGGAGAGAAGATTTGGGGAATGTTGTTGATGGCTACCATAACCACCATGAATAGTGTTGGCCTTGCTCCAAATTGAACATAGCTTGATATCCAATCTTGGTTGTATAAGAACCTCCCATAGGCCTTAATGCCCAAACCAATTTATCTCCCAATATTTGTAGTGCACCTCCCTTTTCTTTAGTCTAAAAAAAATCTACGGAGAATGTCAGTAAATTGGTAGATTATGGGCTCGAACTGAAGCCCATACCGAAACAACATTCATTTAGTAGAAGGTATAACCTAGTTTCTATAAGTGGTCATCGTGGTCTTCCCAATTTTGGCTCCAAGGCAAGGTAGAGGTATGGCCATGGACAAATGAGTACGTAAAATATTTCACCACTCTTAAAACCTATTCCTGATGATCAATTGTGCCAAAATTAACTAACACACACATAGATAATATTATGACAACGAATCACTCCACCGAAAAAATTAACTAACACACGGTAGCTTATATCAAGAGGAGGACATATTAATATATTTTTGTTAACGAGGTGCACTAGGACAGATTAGAGCAACACATATGAATATATTTATGTTAACAAGGTGAGCTAGGACAGAGTAGCATATCCATTTGTTAATTATTACTTTTTCAAGTGGCAAAAACTAGTCTTGGAATATGTTCAGCCATCTTATTTCACCTAGATACGATCGTCCAGATGCTCTTCATTTTGTTTCATTCACACCACCCAGAAAAGTAGTGGGGTATCGAGTGGCACATGGACTGCGGTCATGGTGAAAACCCAAATTTTACTGCAACCAATGATTACCATCGCACCATGTGGAATGACATGCATGTATGTATGTCAGACCCTCCCTTCCCATATCGCTAGAATAACACCTAGTAAAGATGCGTAATAGTTGACCTACCTGCAACTCAACCATGTTCAAATCAAAGTTGTTATTTTATGAGAGTAGTTTTGAGGTTACTGGAATGGTTAAGAGGTCACTGAGCACATTGTTGAATTGTACGAAGATTCCATAATTGGTTTGGACCTGCAGTACTTGGGCACATGTATCTTGCATGTGTTTTAAAAGTCGAACAGTGAAGTGGAGGGATATATGTTGTACATTTTCAGGTTCTTCCTTCCATGGGAGAAATTCCATATTTCTTCCTTGGTGTACTTATCCCCATTTCCTGGACACTATTTTAATGTGAAAAAATCATCTCCTTGGTTCATACAGTAAATATGCATGGTTCATAAGGTAAATATGCATATATTTTATGCATGCTTCACACTTCAATGGGAGATCTTGGATAAGATATGTGGATTCACCAGCTAGAAGAAAATCATCCACATAAACCACATCAATAAGCATATAGCATCTACCAGTTGGAGGCAGTAAGCATAATGCAGTTAGAAGGATGGGAAATAGGAAGTTATATTCCTTCTCCCTCTGTATATGTTCTATCAGCATTGGTAAGCATACAAGACATTCTTTCAACATCTTCTACCATTAACCGAGCATGATCTTGGATTCACACAACTACTTCCATAGGAAACATAACATCTTGCTCGTATCATTCAATGAGAGAAACACTATAGAATTGAGACAAACACTACTTGGATGAAAAAACAATGTCTAAAGCTCTGACACTGTTGAATCAACCCTTTAAGTGAAAATTTACTAGTGATCGATGCACTTTACAGAACACGACTAACCAAATGTATATTTTTTCTACATTTGGTTAGTTGTGCTCTATAAATTGCATCGATCAAAGATGTTTTTTTTTTTGTTATGTTTTTCTATGTTTTTTTCTGAGCTCAACTTGAGGGAGAATAGTTGTAAAATTAAACTAGTTTTTTATTTCATTTCACTTGCCTTTTTGTTTTTCGGGGGTTTTCTAGTACATGGGGTTTTTATCTGATCATAGGGCTATGATTGAATTTAAATTTTGACTGGGACTGTGTATGCATGATAGTTAGTCAAGATCCGATGTATGATTCAAGAAAAGGAAATTGTTGTCGGCATTTACAGTAACTAATGGAAAGGCAATGCACTTGACTGATTGTAGTCGTCAAATGAAGAGTTGGATAGGTGAATATTATCAATATCCCATGGTCTTTCTTCTAGAGTAGAAATAACTTCGACAAGGAACGTAACAATAGCAAAAAATACTCGTATTTAAAAAGAATGGGGTTTTCTTTTTCTATTGAGACATTCACCTACCATTTGAATAATAAAATACTGAAGAGTTGGGAGAAGAGGTAGGAGTACAGATGTCCAGTTCACATGTTAGCCCAATTTCTTCTTCTACTTTATTTTCATTTCAATTTGAAAGCTTTTTTTATATAAGTGTGTATAGAATAAGAGAACTTTTCCAACCCACCTAGATCATATAGAATTTTTTTAAATGTTTAAAAATTTTCATTTGGAGGAGACATATGTACTTGGGGAGGAAGACATGGACATTCTGGATGTTCTCATAAATTCTAAAGCAGAAACTCCACTTTGACTCGACTGGTAAGGAAAATTTAGTTTTTTTTTTATATAGAGTAAACAAAGACAAAGATTTGATTGAATAACATATAGTTGCATAACATCATTGTAGCATTATTATGGTTCCTCCAACATTAACTTGCCATTTTCTCCAATATGGATTTGTTCCTTCATATGACTAACTCCATTATGGATTTGTTCCTTTGTTCCTTTAGCTAACTAATTCAAAATTCTGATTTGGACACCAAGATCATGAATATTGTTAAGGCCCTCTTGTGAAGGCGATGGAATTATGATTTGGACACCAAGATCATGAATATTGTTACAAACATCTTGTGAAGGTGGTCCTAGATGGTGAAGACAGTGCTATATGATGAAGACAGTGGCCGCAAATTTGTCTTTGTGATGAAGGTTTTGTCATGGTAGTGGAGGCGGTGGCAGTGACAGTGGCTTTAATGAAAGCTCAACATTTCTAAAGAAACACGATCATCTATAAGAATAGTTTAAAGTCTTTTAAGAATAGTTTAAATCCATACTCAAAACTTAAGTTATATAAGAATGTAAGTTTTCAACAATAATACTCCACACTTTAGGTTATATACTTTAACAATGGAAAAATTACATTGTATCGGCAATAAGACTTGGAAATTTTCAACCAACAAGGTTCGTTATAAAGCTATTAAATATCGAGAAGAAATACTTATTTTGTTTTTCTATGTACAACATTCCAAGATCTCAAAATATTTTTAGTCAAAAGTTAAGTAATTGACACTCAAAGATATATCCATTGCTAGAGTCCTTAAGTAGTTTTTATTTTAATATTTATTTATAATTGTTACCAAACTATTAGAATGTGTATTGATATAATGTTTTGTGGATTTTTAATATTAATCTTATTTGATAAGAAATAATTAACAACAAAACACCAATTTTTATTAATATTAAATAATCTTTATATTTCTATTAGAATGTGTATTGTTAGAATGTTTTGTGAATTTTGTGGATTTTTAATATAAATCTTGTTTAATAAACAATAATTAACAAAAAAAAATTCTATTAGTATTAAATAATCTTTTGAAATATAATATTCCTATTATATGTTATTACTTAATGTAAATATAAAGCACTCTTTTTTATTCTTAAATGGTCATTAAAAACAATTTTTAAAATTTAATCATTTTCGTGAGTGATTTATTACAATGTGAGGGCATTGTAGCCCAACTTTTCAAAGTTCCAAATCATTGAAGTGATTTTGAGAATTTTCTTACTGCTATATGGAAAGATATTGAAGTCATATCAACATTGATAAATATTCATTAACATTCTACTTAAATACCTATTATGAATATCTTTCAAACTCTATTAACATTCAACATTTCCAATTGTCTTTAAAAGTTTTGAAATTTATCTGACGGTTTAGGGTTTAGGGTTCTTCAATCGCACTGTGCCGCATTGCCACAATGATCGCCCTGCTGGGGCTCATGTCTTGGAAGGAAGGAGGGCCGAACGACGCCTCTTATAGCTAGGTCACCGCAAATGGAAGCTCTGGAGAAGGTTTAAAACGACCGACCTTTGAGCCCCCACCAGATCTACGCTCAAAAATTCTGGCGGAAGGAACCTTCAAAGATCAGGAGATGGATATTGATCCAGAGAATGCGACGGTCCCATATACAGCGTCAAATCCATGGATGCTAGGCAAATGCATCCCACAAGCGCCACAGGCCCCGAAATACATCATCAGCTCACCGCACATAGAAGAACAAAAGCAATATATGAGAGACTACGCCCTAGTAGGAAAATTCCTAGGGATTTGGCCTTCAGAGCATGATCTTATCAAATGGATACAATAGTGGTGGAAGCCAAGAGGACACTATGAACTATAACTGGGTTCCAAGGGTTTCTTCACAATCATACTGCACAACCTCGAGGACTGCAATCGCATCTTTGATGGAGGGCCATATTTCTATAACTCAGCAGGACTCTTCTTAAGATTCTGGACCGAGAAGTTTAGCCCTGAAAAGGAAGATTTTACCCATGCACCTGTATGGATTAGACTGTACTCTCTCCCCCAGGAATTCTGGCTGGAAGAGGTCTTGGCTGGCATAGGCAATATCATCGGAATATATGTTAAGTCTTTAGAAGCCACCAAGCAGAGGTGTTATAACTCTTATGCGTGCATCTGCGTGTACCTAAACATAGCCAAGCCGCTACCGGGATCCATAATTCTTGAATATCATGATGAAGATTGGACCCAAACCATCGACCACGAACACATTCCGTTCAGATGTAGGAAATGCCACGAGCACGGTCATCTTTTCAGAGAGTGCCCCCTCAATGCTGCTCGCAAAGAAGGGAACTCAGAAAGCAGCAAAGACAAGGATGACTTTGCTCAACCAGCAGAAAAAAGAAGACAAGGAGGACGAAAGCAGCCAACCCAAGTAAGTAAGGATCCTTCCACTAGTAATAAATATGAAATATTACAAGATCAACCAAAGAATTCCTCAACCCTCATAAGTCCCAATGAACCTCATGCGGATAATCCTCCCCATTCTATGAGCCAAGGAGAAGAACAACCATCACAGGGGAAGGAATCAGATCACCCCTCCCTAGACATTGTCGTGGACCAGCAAGACTTTCTGGAGACAGAGGACGGCGATGCTGAAATGGAGCTAGAAGAGCAAGAACTAGCCGGGGTGGATCTAGAGCACCTCGAGCACGCCTACAGGCATCATAAACTGTACACCATACCTAGGGATCAATTACGGAAGGTGCACAAGGTATTTCTTAACTCCTCCGCTGGATCCACAGCTCAATCCAACAAGAGCCTGGGACTACAGGGCAGTCAGTCAAAGAATCAGAGAAAAACTCAGAAATATGAAAAGAAAAGAGGACGAAAGTCTACCAACAATCTTATACAAGAAATAGGCCACTTCATGGTAAATTCAGGGAAAATCCACCTTATCTCGGACAACTTTCCTCCTCTCCCCACCCCCCAATCATCATGAAGATTATCTCATGGAATATCAGAGGCCTCAATGGACGTAGCAAGCAAAAAATGCTACGAGATCTGATCTTTGCGAAAAAACCAGACATAGTATTATTACAGGAAATAAAGTGTACAACTGAGGACATTGACAGGCTACTCCCCTACTGTTGGAAGCAAGGGGCAACAACTTCAACTGTAGCTATAGGCATAGCTGGAGGACTGGCCATCCTCTAGAACACCAACTCATTGCTGCTGGAAAATTTTGTCACTACCAAATGGTCCATCACTGCAGATTATAGGCTTATTGGTTCTAACAAGTCAGGACACCTGACCAATGTCTACGGCCCGACCAACCCAAGGGATAAGCAAGCCTTTCTCAGGAACTTGGAATACTTATCCAATCTAACTAGGCATAACAGATGGATTGTTGGAGGAGGTTATAATCTCATACGTAGTTTGGAGGAAAAAAAAGGGGGATCAAGACGCCTGGATCAAGATTCCAGTGACTTCAACAGCCTCATAGACAACCTCAACCTTATCGACCTGGAAGCCATCAATGGCAATTATACTTGGACAAATAGAAGAACCGAAGCACACCAAATCGCCTACAAGCTAGATCGATTCCTCATCTCTGACTTCCTTATGCTAGAAGGAACAACTCTGGAAGCTAGTATTCTGAATATCCTCGGCTCGGATCACTCGCCTATCCAGCTATGGTTGGATGTGCCAGCCACTCCAGGGAAGAAACCATTCAGGTTTGAACAGTTTTGGCTCAACCATCCAGATTTCCAAGCAAAGATCCGGGATTGGTGGAGGGAGGCAGAGGTCCCTCGCGGCTCCAAGATGTACAGATTTCAGCAAAAGTTAAAGAACCTCAAATAAATTCTTAAACTATGGAATAAGCAAACCTTTGGCAATATCTTCGACTCCCAAAAGCATCTGTCAGAAAAAATGGGCGAGATTCAAA
>JASDQU010171305.1:0-20515 GCA_032191745.1 Picea mariana
TTATCTCTTGAAAGAGCCCCTCTAGAAGTGGAAAAAGGTACTGAGATAGCAATCAGAGGAAAATATACATCTACTAATGTTCTTCCTGAAGATAAAACTTCCATGAACTTCTCAGATAGCATACTATAGTCCATGTCCTTAAGGATTTTATGGACTATAGTGATCCTGCTACAACCTCATGAATCTAATCCAAGTCTGGAAATGATCCTAAAGGGACAGCAGTGCAATCAGAGTACAAACAAGCAGAGGAACAAGAGAGGAGCAGGAGATTGGATGAAGAGCTGTTGGTGACAGAAAGAAGAGAATTTCTTCAAAGAATCCTTGAAACTAAATGCAATCATGCAGGTAAATAAAGTCTTGAGATTTTGATTTTTGACAGTGATTTGATTTTCGGTGGTTTAGGCGAGCCCAGGAGCACTCATTAACCACTGAAAGGGGGCCTTTTCGGTGTATAAGGCATTCAAAACTCAATACTCTTAACCACCGAAAGTCTATAATAACCAGAATGCTTGAAATTTCGCCCAGAACAGAAATTTTCGAATCAAAATGAGACGAAACTTCTTCGAATAGTCAGATATTGAATTATCAAGTCAGATTTAAAGACTATTTATAAGATAAGGTAAGAAGAAGAGTTTTAATCACATTTGGCATCTTTTCATAGGAAAAATTTCAGGGGTTTTGAGCCACACATCATCAGCTCGAATTTATCTTTAGAAGAACAGGTCGAAGAAGCCTTGGAAGGCTAATCTTCATGTCATCAACAGTCAACACATCTTAAGGACCAACTCATAGATATTATCCTCCTTTTGGGGTTTATCCCTATCTTTTTGTAAATATAATTTGACTTTCTATTTTTAGTATAGCAAATCCAGTTTTCTAGGATCTGGAAACTGTATGTAAATGCTATAAAGCCAGGAACATTTGAGGAATAAGGGTTGGATTTTGAGTTCTAGATGCCATTGTTTTGGAACAAGACAATTTCTTTAATATAGCAGCCAGCGAGCTTCTTTCTTTGTTACTGTCAGACTTTCTTTTATCTATCTCTATGCTTATGAGTGGAATTAATTATTTTGTCTCTGTTTAATGACCCTTGTAACTGTCATCTTACTTTTGGTTATTAAGCAAGAATCACAAGCATCCTTGGCTAGTTTGTTGACCCATCATATATATATATGGTTTTATATATGTTCTGGTTGATTGATTAGTTTTCTCATCCACCTTTTATTCAAACCTATCTGACAATAGCTCTTGAAGGCCTTGTGTAGAATGATTATAGTTAAGACTATCTTGAGAATATAACATAGAGTTTCAGATATTCATCTTGATCCAAAACCCCAACACATTATTGAGAAAATAGTTTCCAAAAGAGTAAGTTACCAGGCATCTCTAACTTACAACCTAGGAGATTTTCCTGGAGTGATAACAGAGTGCAAGATGTATATCATAGAACAAGAAGCAACAGAGTTCGAAAGCGCCAACCCAGCAACCGCGACCATAAAATTGGCTAAGTATGGAAAGGAACAACGGTTGGAAAATTGGCTAATTATGGAAAGGAACAACGGTCGGTCGGATTCGTCATGTGAAGATATATATGGAGATGAAGATATGTCAGCCCACCAATGCTGAAACCCATGATCATAGAAAGGCGACTAAACAGTAGTCAATTTGTATATAGTGGAGGACCGACTGCCAATTGTTTCGTACCAATGTGTTCAGTTGTCACTACTAAGAGCATAATTAATGTATATTACAAAGGACGGGAAGTTAGTGGGGATGGAAGGCAGCGACAATACTTTGAAACATTTGTGAACCATGGTAGAGTGAAGCTTGTGAGTTCGAGGAGTCTACGGTGGAATTGTAGATCACAGAAGCTTTGAGTGCAAGATGTATATCATTGAATAAGAAGCAGTAGAATTCAAAAGCGCCAACCCAACAACCACAACCATAAAATTGGCTAAGTATGGAAAGGAACAACAGTCGGTTGGATTCGTCATGTGAAGATATAGATGGGGATGAAGATATGTCAGCCTGCCAACGCTGGAACCCGCGATCATAGAAAGGCGACTAAGTATATAACCAGAAATTGATAATACAGGGGAAGAAGAAAAGGGGAAAAGGGCTAAGGAGTCCGTTGTGGAGTTGTAGATCACAGAAGTTTTGAGTGAAAGATGTATATCATGAAACAAGAAGCAACATATTTTGAAAGTGCCAACCCGACAACCGCGACCATAAAATTGGCTAAGTATGGAAAGAAAAGGTGGTCAGTCAGATTCGACATGTGAGGATATAGATGGAGATGAATATATGTCAGTCTGCCAATGCTAGAACCTGTGAGAATAGAAAGGAGACTAAGTATATAGCTAGAAAGCGATAATACACGAGAGGAAGAAAAGGGGAAAAGAACTAAGTATCTCATAGAAGAACATCTATTGTTCGTTTATTAATGCCAATCTTTTCGAACCCCTGGTGAGTTCTCACTAGTAAAAGCATAAATTGTAGATCACAGAAGTTCTTTGGGTGCAATATGTATATGACGGAACAAGGGACATAAGTGTTGGATATGGCAAACCTAGGACCCAGTGAACGGATAATTGGCTAAGTATTGAAAGGGACCGCGGTCAGTCGGGCTCATGGCATCAAGATATAGATAAAGAGTTGTCGATTTGTGAATCCAGGAGGCTGTGATCATATAGATTTGAATAAATATAGAACCACAAAGGGATAATAGAGGGGGAGAAAAGAGGAAAAATTAAAAGAGAAAGTGTTTATATTTATTCCAATAGTATTCATATTAATATATATTAATAGATTATTTCTAGTCCAAATGTAAATCATTTTCCAATATGTAGGATCTTGTTCAGTTCACAAATTTCGTTGAAACCCATAAGCAATAGAAAGGAAAAAATGGCGGATGACTGGGCTAGTGACAGGGCATTCCAACGAAAAAATTGTATATCGCAAAAATCTGGGCATTGTTTGCAAGTTGCGGAAGATTCGAAACACAATTTTGAGGTCGTCAATCCAGGAACCCGCAATCGAAAAAGTTTCCAAGTATGGAATAGGGAAACGCTGGTCTGGAATTTTTTTTGCTAATATATTGAAATTTGTAATAGCCTTGCCAATACCTGGGAACATCTTCTTTGCTTGTTTCTGGACAAGTTCTGTAGGGATGGTTGGTCCTCGAGACTTTTGCTTATTAATGATGATCTTTACGATTGTTTCATGATGGAATTTTAGTATTAAACCTTTGGTGTTGCATATTTGGAAAGAAGTACAAGGATGGGCATAACATGAAACATTGACTAAGAGTTAGAGATTTCGTGAACCCGCCAACGCGAGGATCCAAAATAGGGTGACAAGGTCTCCCTAGAAGACGTGAGGCCCCGACGGTAAAATTGTATAGCTTGGAACATTTGAATGCATAATGTGTAACACGGAAGAGGGGACGATGTCAGAGTCCGGTAGTAAATTTGTATATGGCGAAGGTTCGGGTGCCAATTCTTTCATGCCAGTGTGTTCAGTTCTCACTAGTAAGAGCATAGTTAATGTATATTAGGAAGGACGTGAAGTTAGTGGGGATGGAAGGCAGCGACAAATACCTTGAGACATTTGTGAACCCTCGTAGAGTGAAGCTTGCGAGTTCAAGGATTTCGCGGTGGAATTGTAGATCACAGAAGTTTTGAGTGCAAGATGTATATAACTGAAAAAGAAGCAGTCAGGTTCGTAAGCGCCAACCTGACAACCGCGGACATAAAATTGGCCAAGTATGGAAAGGAACATCGGTCGGTCGGATTCATCATGTGAGGATATAGATGGAGATGAAGATATGTGAGCCCACCAACCCTAGAACCCGCGATCATAGAAAGGCGACTAAGTATATAAACAAAAAGCGATAATGGACCAGAAGAAGAAAAGGGGAAAAGAGTTAAGTATCTCACAATAGAAAATCTACTTTTCGTTTATTAATGGCAATCTTTTCGAACCCTTGGTGAGTTATCACTAGTAAAAGCATAAATTGTAGATCATAGAAGTTCTTTGCCTGCAAGATGTATATGATGGAACATAGGACATAAGTGTTGGATACCGCAAACCCGGTACCTGGTAGCCAGATAATTGGCTAGGTATTGGCAAAGAGAAAGTTTTTATATTTATTCCAATAGTATTCATATTAATATATGTTAATAGATTATTTCTGGTTCAAATGTAAATCTCTCCCAATTTGCAGGATGTTTTTTGGTTCATAAATTTCATTGAAATCATGAAAGTTTTGAGTGAAATATGTATACAATGGAACAAGAAGCAACAGAGTTCGAAAGCACCAACCCGAAAATCGCGACCATAAAATTGGCCAAGTATGGAAAGGAACAACAGTCAGTCGGATTCGTCATGTGAGGATATAGATGGAGATAAATATATGTCATCCCGCCAATCTTGGAACCCGCGATCATAGAAAGGTGGCTAAGTATATAACCAGAAAGTGATAATATATGGGAAGAAGAAAAGGGGAAAAGGGATAAGTATCTCACAGAAGAAAATCTATTGTTCCTTTATTAATGACAATTTTTTTGAACCCCTGGTGAGTTCTCACCAATAAAAGCATAAATTGTAGATCACAAAAGTTCTTTGGCTGCAAGATGTATATGACGGAACAAGGGACATAGGTGTTGGATACCGCAAACCCGGGACCCGGTGGCCAGATAATTGGCTAAGTTTTGGACAAGAGAAAGTTTTTATATTTATTCCAACATTTTTCATATTATTATATGTTAATAGATTATTTCTGGTTCAAATGTAAATCATCTTCCAATTTGTAGGATGTTGCTCGGTTCACAAATTCGTTTATATATATATATATATATATATATATATATATGATGGAACATTTTTTTTGTATATGTAGGGATATTATCAAATAGAATAAGCTGCAATATATGCAAGATATTGAACAGGAACACGACGTCAACACTTGAGTTGTCTTGTTGTAATAGTCATTAATTCATTCTATTTACGGGACCTGAAGAATGAAAGCAGGACGGGTCCTCCAATTTCTTTCTTTAATTATAGGGTGGGTACCACATAAGTATGGCCTATGAAAAATTATTCATCCATGTAAAATGTAAGGAATGAACAAAGTAGCCTTTATTTAAATCGAAGTACTGGGAAACAAAAAGAAAAGCTTGTCATCCATGTTTAACCACACACACAAAAAAGGTACTAAATAAAATGAAAAGAAATACCAGAGATTGGAAAACACCATTAAAAAAAACCTCAAATATTCTATATTCAAATAAGATGGGTTCCAAAATACAACTGACATTATTTTCCACAATGACTACGATTTGGCCTGCCGCTGACCAAAAAAAATATGTACAATACTGAAGCTTGTGGACAATCTTCTTGACGATCAAATGTTGAATATCAATTTCAGGTCTTGGAATTCATTGGTGCTGCCAACTAGATCTATCCCAGCTTTTTGAATAGCTTGTCTCTTCTAGATATGGCCTGCCTACATTGGTTGGTTATTCAACATTCCATTCTTTGTTAAGTGTTAATTCCCCTCTGTCATCGAAAACTTGGGGTTTAAGGTGCCTTCCTTGTAATGGTTCTAACCATTCACATCCGAGACAACTTATAAATGTGATTCAAGCCCAATTCAAAGTCGAGGGAGTCATTTTTTGTGACGTCGGCTTTGGGGGAAACAAATCCTATTAGGCAACAAAAACTAAGACAAAAAAACAAATTCAAGTATGTTGTGACTGCTATTCTCCCTATATTGGATCAGTTGTTTGGTTGAAAATCATGCCTGAAGATTTGTATGTTGAACTTCTTTGTTTTATTACAGTAAATTGGAAGGGATGTCCAAGCTAGCTACAAAATGTTCCTCTGTTGAAGTACATAACTTGTTCTAGCAGCACAAGTCTGGCAAGTGTATCAAATGTTGCAGATCGCATATGAATATATATTTCGTCGTAGGGGTGGCAGACATGGAAGCCCACAAAAAGGTGTGGAATGTTCGGAAGTGACGCCAAATATTACTCCATGCCTGAATACACTCAGAAGGAAATTATAAAATTGGATACCAAAAAACATGAGAAACTGTATGCACATTTGAATCAACATTCTAAAACAGAACATTGTATGCCAAAGTTGTAACACAATTGACAGACAACCAGGTTCTATGTCAAATAGTGTTGAGTGACCTCTGAATGCAGTAATAGACTCAACATATAATCAACTTTCGATMACTACTAATACTAATGTCAAGTGTAAGAAGTCGTGATCCCAGGTTYCAGGTAGTTTCACCTCYAGKCATCCACATAGGCRGTGACCCCAKGCTCCAKATAGCTTYAGCTTYGGACATTGACAYTGGCRATGGMRATGGGAACAATGCTACTGACTGYAGTGYGACAATGYGATGAAMAAGCAGGGTTKTCATTGTCAAAGMACTTAAAYTGCARGATTGTCAGACCTGCAAAGAACATCGTCTTTAGTGTTGCTTTCTCACRAAATCTACAATGTTGCTTTGAGTCCATAAATMTTTGGACATTGGGTGTCATGTGCGATAATGACCTTGACATTAGGTACATGTCAGACATATATTATCTGACATTGCAGTGTTAATCCAATTGACATARTGGACAGCGACTCAATTGCATTGGCACAAACAATATTAATTTTGTGATTAATTAACATCCTTGAAGGACGTGAATCCAAAACAATGCCTAAAACTTTTCAAACAACCATCTGTTAAAAAAATACATTGTTCTGTATTTTAAAAAATAAGAAATTGTATGGTTTGAACATTTTTTTTTCAAATATCGCATCAACTGCAATAGAAGAAATGCATTTTCCTTATCCAAAGCAAGGGAAACAACAGGAAGATTGACATTAGGTGGAAACAGATCTGGAAACACACCACTACATTAAAGTCTCTTATAAAGAATGAAATAAAATGATTACATGAAAGTGGTAGTAAAATATGATTTTCAGAAACCAAATCATTACCTGAACAAGCGAAACTTCTTGTAGAAGGTGGTAGTATAAAGTAATTCTCAGAAAGTGTTGCAAAGTCCATAATCTAGAATTCCTTCCCATTAAATTTTACCAGTTACATGTCGATACAGGGATTAGAAAGTTTTGACACCATCAATCCCTGGTTATATACCCACCTTCAAGTAGGAGGGGAATATTCGTGTAAATAGGCGCAACCCATCGACCCAAATGCAATCATATGCGTAGGAGTAGTAAAATAAAAAATGCGTAGTAGCGATAGATAGTTGATTGTATGTGGAATCTGTAACTACATCTAGAGGACAATGAACAAACTTTGACAATGAATATGTCTTTCTGTCAAGTCTGTTAYCACACCCAGAAGTAACTCAACAAACTTTGTAATAAAAACTTCTGTAATTTTAGTATGTTGTTTTAACCACCCATRCAGTTTCTCTTACTCGCGACTATCGAAATCTATAATTTCCTTCTGAGTACATTCGTGAATGGAGTAATATTTCACGTCATTTCCGAATATTAAAGACCATTTTGCAAGCCACGGTAAGTGTGACTCCTCTGACGGAAGACAAATTCTTGTGTGCTCTACAGAATTTGATACACTTGTCAAATCTGTGTTGTTGGAAGAAACTATATACTTTAATGAAGGATCATTTTGTAGGTGACCTGAAAATCCCTTCCAACTCCCAGCAAGAAAACAAAGAAGATCAACAAACAAATATCCAGGCAGGCCTTTCAACCAACCAAAGCATCGAATACAGGGAGAACACCAATCAGAAGATACTTGTTTTTTTTTTGTTTTTTTCTTGTCTGAGTTTCTGTTGGCTAACAAAGTTTTTTTTTGGCTCAAATATCACGTCACACAAAACCATTCTCTCATCTTTGAATTGGGCCTCAATGGAATCTCTAAGGTGTCTTACATGTCCATGACCAGGAACATTAGAACAAAGGCACCCTAAAGCCCAACTCCTCGATGATAGAGAGAAATGGGAATAAGTATTTAAAATCAACGTTGGAGGATGACAGTATAATGTTCTATAGATTTTGGTTTTATTTGTCTTAATGGAATATGCCCTCGATATTTTCGCTTATTAATGCCAATATTTTCAAATATTTGCATTGAATAGTGACTAATAACACGTAATAACATTCCCATATCTGACCAGATTCTCAAATATGACAACCTGTAACATATGCAAAGTATTAAAGAGGGACATGATGTCAAGACCTCTGTGGATAACACGTTTGTGGATGGCAGCATGGTATTACATTATTGCATTATTACTATGATGACGCCTTTAAAAAACTAAAATAGCCAATATTTTTTTCGCAAATTCAAAATGCCAATCTTTTCGCTTATTAATGCCAATTGTTTCGAATATGTGCGTTGAATAGTGACTAATAGCACGTAATAACATTCCCATATCTAAGAAGATTCTCAAATATGACAACCCATAACATATGCACAATATTAAAGAGGGACATGAAGTCAAGACCTCTATGGATGACACGTTCGTGGATGGCAGTGTGGTAGTACAATATTGCACTGTTACTATGATGATGCCCTTAAAAAACTAAAATAGCCAAAAAAAAAATTGCAAATTCAAAATGCAAGCAAAAAAATTATCAAATTCCATAATATTCGCTTGTTTATGCATTTTAATGGTAGATGTCCTCGAGCTTTCTGCTTATTACAGCCAATATTTTTGAACTTGTCTGGTTGGTTGTCACTTTTAAAAGTATAATCAATGTGCATTGGGAAGGGTGGAAGGTGGCGGGGATGGAGGGGAGAGACTCATCCAAGGTAGAGGTAGGGTTGCGATTTCGAGGAGTCCAGATCAAATTGTAGAGCACAAAATTTCTGGGTGCAAGATGTATACCCCGAACACGAGTTACCATACTTCAATAACACCTATCTGCGAACCCAAGTTCATTAAATTGGATAAGTATGCAAACGAACGATGGTCGATTGGACTCATCATGTAAAGATATAGATGGAGATGATGATTTTTCAGTTCGCCACACCGAGAACCCGCAAGCACAGAAACATGACAAATTATAGAACCAAAAACACATAATAGAGGGTAAGAGCAAAAGGGAAAAATGAGCTAGTTTAGATGAAATTGGATAAATATGAAAATGAATGACGACCGACCAGACTCATGATGTGAAGATATAGATGGAGATGATGATTTTTCAATTGGCCACCCCGGGAACCCGCGACTACAAAAACGTGGCAAAGTATAGAACTAGAAACTCACAATAGAGCGGAAGAACAAAAGGTAAAAAGGGTAAAGTTTACAAGAGGAAAAATAAAGGGAGAGAAAAACGTTATCTTTCAGACAACAACACTTACTCTCATAACTATGAATACATAGGAAAACATTAACCATGGGAAAAATATCATCAACTATGAAATATAGTTGGAGCCCAACAAGCACTGGTCGAAGCCGTAGGAGATGCAATTTACATCGACTGCAAAATTTTGCATATTATTTTATCTTAATAGTATTTTCTGGGTAGCCAACTGTAAAACAATGTAAGAACAGATCCAAYTGCAGATGCAACACCCCAACATCGCAAAGCTTAATCAAATAAGAGAAAGCAACAAATAACAACCCAGTTAAGAAGMACGAAAAGGCCCAACTGCARCCGTAGGATCCGAACCCTACAAAGTTGAATCAAACAACAATAAGCAGCATCCAACAAACAAAGAAGTAAGCACCAACCAATCGACCAGGAATGCCGACGAAGAACAATATTGGCCAAATTCACTACACACAAKATTGTATCAAAAAATTCGGAGGAAAATGTATTGAAACATGTTTGTTAACCMAATAGTTCAGGCTGTGAGACCTGTCAGGTAAAATTCAAAGTTGGCAGGACCGTCCAAAGGCCAATGTTCGACACATAACCTACCTCCATTATMGAAACAGTGACGCATCGCAAAAGGAAATCGTATTACAAAGATGTTCARCAAGAGGATTTCGACTCAGGCATCCCCGGTAGTCAAATTTCCCACCTGCAAATTGCAAACATCAAGCGAAAATAAACACGGCACCCAAACCCGCCCGTTAATGGGAAACGACAGAAGGGTAGTTCCAATCACGGTTGCAGAACCCCAAGTGTGCAAACTACAACAAGACCAACAGTCAAACAAGAACAACAACAACAAGCAAATAAGAAATCAATGAACATACAAGAAGCAAGCATGAACCAGTGAACCAACAATGTCACGGAATAACAATAATGCCCACATTGATTGCAAAGAACATTGCATATAATAAAAAAAACGGAAAAAAATGTATTGTAACAGGCCTGCTAAGTAAACATTTAAAGCTTTGAACACTGTTAGGTAAACATTTAAGTCCGTCAGAACTTCTCTGTAAACATTTAAGAAAGAATGCAGTGTGCCCGGTCTGTTACGTACAAAAAAAAACATTGATTATATTATTTTATAATAAAATAATTTAAAAAAATTAGTAACAACAGTTCGAACAATATAACCTATGTAAGTAAAAAAAAGGTATTCAAAAGACAAAAATTATAAAAAACTGACTATCTATCTTCAAAACTTTGGATATCCAAACATTTCAACAAAAAAATAGGGAACTAATAACAACTCAGAAAGACAGTATATGATTGTAACACCCTGTTTCCCCCAGCCTGTAAAAATAACTATATTGGCCAAGAACTATGGCAGACTCAAAGATGTGAATGTGTGATTTTGAATGGACCTTAGTATAAAAGGTCAACGAATGTAAATAATGTTATGAATATATGTTGCAGGACTGATGGGAGGGGGATGTGCTGAAAAGTGACCGCGATGGTTGATGAAAGGTGGTGGAAGGCACCTGGAATGGTAGCGTTAACTTCCACCGAAACAAATACCGTATTTGGTCTTCACTGGCCTAAATATCAAGAGCGACTCGATGGCCCCGAAATGAATTACTCGCCAGGTTGGTAGGTGAAGGGGCTCCTCATGAGTTAATGAGGGATGGGGGTGAACCGCCCATCCGTGAAAGCCTCAGACTTGAACACCGCGGGGAATTTCATGCCACACGCAACCTCGCTGGAAAAGAAAAGGCAGGATAGAGGTGTGGAAGGAGGCAGTCGCGATAGAGATCGCAAGAGGGGAGAAATCAGAAGGACTCTAGAAAAATATATAGAGTGATTGATAAGCAGAGAAGAAGGAGAGTAACCTTCGTTCTCGACTTCACAACATCGTGGTCTAAGCTCGAGGGTGGCTAGTGGAAAATCCATTCGGAATCATTGAGCCTACGGTTGGGTGGAAACGAGCACCCCTCTCAATAGTTGCATCAAACCTGGTGTTTTTCTGATAAGTGTTATATCTCGTATATTGAAATTAATATTTTGACATGTATGCTCATGGTTTGTGCAATTATAAATGGTTTCAGTATAAGACTGTATGTATGGTGTTTTAATCAGAAATGGTTTTTGTATGCTTATATTGGAAAGACCACCTATGGCTCATATATATATATATATATATATATATATTGAACGGATTCAGTTTTCAAGTCTGTTCTCGGGAAATTTATTCCCTTATTTGTCTCAAGTAATGCCCTGGATAGATCTCTCCACAGGGACACCCTTTTTGAAAGTTTACCCAAGGATCTGTTGAAGAATTTTTATGGTGTAAGTATTAAAACCCTGCACGAGAGAGAATGGTCCTTTTAGACTTCGATATTTCTATGTTTCAGTACCCGGAATACCCAAGGGCGAGTTCCCTTATACTTGCAAGTCCCAAAATCCCGACTTGCAAAATCCCGAAAAGATAGAGTGTGGAGAAGTTATTATATTTCGGTATTTCAGCACCCAGGATACCTAAGTGCGGGCCCCATGTATTCGCCAGTCTCAAAAACCCGACCCGCAAAATCCTGATGGAGGAAACCCTAAAATAGTGGAGCACGTTTGGAGTTTGGTATTTTGGAGTTTTGGCACTCGGGAAACCCAGGTACGAGACCTCCTGTCGTCGCATATCCCGAAAACCCGGTTTGCGAATTCCCGAAATTGCTTAGCGCATATAGATTCGGTGTTTCGGTGTTTCAGTACCCGGAATACCCAAGGGCGAGTTCCCTTGCACTCGCAAGTCCCGGAATCCTGACTTGCGAAATCCCGAANCCCGCAAAATCCTGATGGAGGAAACCCTAAAATAGTGGAGCACGTTTGGAGTTTGGTATTTTGGAGTTTTGGCACTCGGGAAACCCAGGTGCGAGACCTCCTGTCGTCGCATATCCCGAAAACCCGGTTTGCGAATTCCCGAAATTGCTTAGCGCATATAGATTCGGCGTTTCGGTGTTTCAGTACCCGGAATACCCAAGGGCGAGTTCCCTTGCACTCGCAAGTCCCGGAATCCTGACTTGCGAAATCCCGAAATGGCTTAGTGCATATAGATTCGGCGTTTCGGTGTTTCAGTACCTGGCATACCCAAGGGCGAGTTCCCTTGCACTCACAAGTCCCGAAATCTTGGCTTGCAAAATTCCGAAGTAGTATAGTGTATTTAGAGTTCGATGTTTCGGAGTTTCAGCTCTCGGGAAACCCAGGTGCGAGACCTCCTGTTCTCACATATCGCAAAATCCTGATGGATGAGACCCCGAAATGACAATAGCGTGGAGGAGTTATGGTGTTTCGGTGTTTCGACACCCGGGATACCTAAGGGTAAGATCCCTTGTACTCGCCATACGTGAAACCCCGAAGTATGAAACCCCGAAAAGGTATAAGCGTGACTAGAACTTATTGTTTTGGTGTTTCGGCACCCGAGATATCTAGAGGCAAGTCTTTTGTACTCACCAGTCCCGAAATCCCAACTTGCGAAACCCCGAAATGGCATAGCATGTCTAGAGTTTGGATGTTTCAAAGTTTCGGCACCCGTGAAACCCAGACGCAAGACCTCCTGTCTTCGCGTAGCCCAAAATCTCGACTTACGAAATCTCGAAATGATAGAGCATGGACAAGTTATGATGTTTCGGAGTTTCGGCTCCCAGGAAACCCAAGTGAGAAACCCTCATGTCCTTGCATATCGCGAAATCTCGATAGGCGAAATCCCGAAATGGATTAGCCCACATGGTTTTGGTGTTTCGGCATTTCGGTACCCGGGATCTCCAAAGGTCAGTTTTCCTCATGTTCGCTAGACACAAAATTTCAATGGATGAAACCTCGAAATGAGTTTGGCGGATATAGGGTCTTCAGTGTTTCGGCACCCGGGAAACCGAAGGGTAGGAGTCCCTCACCCTCTTATACCGCGAAAACCCAGTATGCGAAACCCCGAAAAGTTGAGTGCCARGATTCAATCCGAGGTGTTATTAATTGGGACGAGTTGTTGGTTCCCTTCAGGTTTCAACACCTCGAAGGTCAGGAAACCAAGAATACATGCTTTGYGATTTCCCGAATCGCGAAAKCCGRRAGCACCTCTCCGATAAGGCCTGTGGTCATCGCCGATGATCATATAGGTACAAATAAGGGATGGTAGGGTCTGCAACAAGCCCCATAGGAATTCGRGGATTCTGTTCCTTAGAGAAGAGAAGGAAAAGCCAAAAATTTTTAGTCTTCCGTAGTGGGTGTGTTACAATGAACAAAAAATTTGGATATGGTAACATATAAAACATTGGGAATAGTGAAGCTGGCAATAAGACCTCCAATCTGTTATCCAATCAGATCATGACATAGATGTTATTTCTTATTATATAAWAATCAAAGTTTTTAATTCCCTAGCTCCAACAATAGATATTATGCAAATATTTGTAGTCAAAGGACAAACTAATATGAAKTCAACGAATTATCGATCACTATAGTCCATCTACGCCTTCAACAGGGACTAATAAGCTAGATATAGTAATGGAATCCCCGATGTGAGATGGTGGTTTGACTCTCCCTTTTRAAAAGGGTGTTCAAATGTCTTCCTAGCTAAGGAGGAAATAATTCTCCATGACCATAAAAAAGAAAATTTAGCCAACGCCTTAACTTTTTACAAGGCTTCCCCCGATTCGGGTGCCCATTAGTACTCACATGCCTAACCTAGCTTTAATCCATTCAACACCTAGACACCGGACAACACACCCACATGTTGATCAACAACAATATTAAATGGGCCATAAATTGGCTAGCCTCAACCTTAATTTGGAAAAGGATGGATAATGGAGATTGCAAAACTGATGTTAATTACGGAGATCCAGGCATGCGTGGGGGATGTATCAAGGATAGACTCAGTTCCAGCCATACGCGCAACCAACAGGCTATGGCAGCACCCATCACTTTGCAAGCACAACACCAGCTCAACCCGAGGCTTGGACAAACACTTCAACATTTATTATGGTTTCATGAGACCTATACGCACCCTCATGACCTTCAATTTCTTATGAAAGCTTATTCCTCAAGCGACATTGAAATTTTGGGTGTAAAATATCTTCAAGCCACTTCTCTCCCAAAGACGGATTATCTACTGAGCAAGTTAGGAGCCAAAGATGGATTCGACGATCAAAGAAAGCCATGAATTCTAAAGAACAATGCTCTCCCCTAGTGTAAGAGTGACATAGGTTCTCCAGGTAAACGCCATATTGTAAACTCCCCTGGTGTAAGAGTGACATAGGTTCTCCAGGTAAATGCCTTATTGTAAACAAGGGGGACATAATGAACATGAATTGGGCCATAGATAGAGTTCGACGCCCCAATCCAATCCAATCCATCCTCTCCCGAGGTCACATCAGAACGTTGTCAGAGCTGCTGAAACGTATCATGCTCACACTCCTCCAACCACTAGGGATGCAGTGGAGACACTGGAAGAAGACGTCCTCTAGCCACTAGGGATGAAGTGGAGACACTGGAAGAAGACGTCAGACGAACAAGGCAGTTCACTCCAAACAACGATGTCGAGGCATAAATGATAGCTTGGATTCCTAATACCGGGTCTACCAGGGCAAGGGACACCAATTATTACCGAACAGTGATTTTTTTTGGCACATGAAGGCCTTGATTGGAACAACTCTCACTGAAAACCAAGTAGTTTTCAATGACCTCTCCAAATATAATATTTTCAACTGCAGGTTAAAGATTTAGAGAAAAAGATCTCCATTATGGTTGCAAGAACAAAGGGAATTTAATTTGATTTGAAGATCCCAGAGTTCTCACTAAAAACCAAGTAGTTTTCAATGACCTCGCCATGAAAATAGAATATCTTCAACTGCACGTTAAAGCTCTAGAGAAAAATATCTCCATTATGGTTGCAAGAACAAAGGGCATTCAATTTGAAGATCCCAGTGACAAATTCCCTCAAGTGCCTGAGGACATTGCCCCTCCTATTGGCAACATTCCATGATTTCTCCTTCCCTTAGCAGCTTGATGTATAATTTTTGTAGCCAGCATAGAGCTTTCTGTTTTTTTAATAGTTTTTGTAGCCAACATAAGAGTTTTTGTTGCCAGCATATCTCTATTTTTTGTATAATTTTTGTTCACATTATATAATATAGTTTTATAGTTTTAGAAAAAAAATACCTTCTTACAATGCTTCGACTACACTACAAGGTCAAAGATGTTCATCCCTATTCATAAAAACTTGCATACAATGGGCCAAAATTGTTTTTCTATTAATTATCATGACAACGCCATTTTAATTTGAATGGACAAAAAAAGACCCTATATTTTGAAACAGCCCATCTTGGGACAAATTATTAATTTTTTAGATGAAATTCCTTTAGAGGAAACATTGTAATGTGAAAAACACCTAGAAAATGGTAGGTAACAAGTTTCATTTTGAGTTTTATTATATTATTTTAATTTAAAACCTCTTAACAATATTCATTTACTACATAATCTTTACTCATAACATTCATCGTAATGATTAGCATATCACAAAAGGTGTTGGCTAAACGTTCTATCTTTTGGGTTTTTTGGCCAAAATCCGGCAATGTAAATCTGGACAAAATCTCTATTTTTTTGTTGTTTAAATTGCATTTTAAATGCATAAATGGATTCAGTGCGCTAAAAAACTCCTGGGGCACTCCAATTATAAAAACTTGGCCATTCAAATCTGCAGATTCAACAATTCCTTACCGGATTTCGAACAAAATCAAACGGAAAAAATCATCGGAAAAGAGCCAAAAGGTAGGATGTTTAGACTACGCTTATCACAAAATGAAAATTTAACGATAGACATCATTGTTGTTATTTTTATGTATGCTTATATATACAAAATTATCTTAAAATATGCAAATTCTAAAGTCATCATATATGAGAGAAAGGCTTGGATTCGGTGTACTACTTTAATAGACTTAGCTGGCCACAAATTAAACTAAGCTCATGTGTGTTCTTATTGGTGACCAATTTTATAGAGCATTGTTAGCAAGGGTCTCTATCTTCCTTTTTACAAAATTCTCTTCCTTCGCAATGATTCCAAACAAACTTGGTGACTAGTAGTATGAGAATACTCAACAATATTAATTTGGTGACTAGTATTATGATTTTGCCTTTATTAATTTGGTGACTAGTATTATGTTTTTACTTCTATGTTCTATAATTTTTTAACTATGTTCTATGTTCTTTTAATCTGATGTGCGTGGGTCTATTTCTCTCTCCAATGCAAATATTCCTACAAGAGAATGGAATGGAATAAACACTTTTATACAATCTGGGGTTGATCGAGTCCTTAGTGGAATTCACCATTTTTTCGATGGTATCAAGAGGGAATATCGTAACACTCATTTTCCCTTTTCTTAAAATTCTTGCGAGTTTTTATATTAACCCCTTAACATAGATAAGTATATCTTTATTCAACCCCTTTCTTTCCTATCCTACCCATTACAATGTCTTCTTATTACCTATGTGGTATCATTGTCAAATTGCATATCCTCGTATCCATTCATCTTAAATACTTTCAATAAATGATTGAACCCTTTCTTTAGATGATATTTATTTAAAATTTTCATAATTTTTTCCACCAAGATGTTCTTCTTACCTAGTGCCTTGTTAAGATCCACAATTGAGTCAATCCAATTTGACAAGTGCTAGTGTTTGTGGGATTATTATTGTTAGTTTCCTTGCACTTCATCTTGAGAGGAGTCTACATCTTTAATCACTTTCTATTCCATTAGTTCAAAACTCCCAATTTTCCTCTCCAAGTTTGCACTCATCATTGTGGATTGCTCTTCTACCCTTGTGTTTTGAGTGATTTTGTCAGATATAATTGTGTTGAATCTCATGTAGAACCTCCTTGATTTATTATGTCATATCTTGGAACTTATATCTTTTTCATCAAGGTAAGTGTGAAGGGCCTCCAAATTAGTCCTAAGATCCTTGATTTCCTACCATGGTCTAGCAAAAGTTGGGATCCCCAGATTTTATCCCCTTCAACATCACTCTTTATTCCTATGATGGACATCATTCCCAATAAGAAGGGATTTTCCAAAATGTCCTTATTGAACTCGCAAGCAAAACATTGTTGATTGATATCAAAGTTTTCGATGCTCCACTTGATTTCAACATTCTCTTTGTGCGTGACTACATGTACACCATGAAGGCAATGGCTTCTTTAGTATTCTACACCATGATGTTCCTCGACAACGGGAAAATCATCGCTCTAGACCAACTTAATAGTATGAGCGAAGACCACCTTCCATTCTCCCATCTTACATAGAGATAGGCCCTATCATTTTTAAAGACTCCTCCCTACTTGGGACTTATGTTGGTGCACCCCCAAAAGTCAATCATGTGGACTCATCCCCCATGTGTACCATCTCATCTTCTGATGAGATTCATTTTTGTATCGTTGCGACATTACCAATGACACCTTCCGTCACATGTGAAGCCATGCTTTGTCTCCCAAGAGAACCTCTCACTCTCTACTTTATCATCAACATCAAGCAATGGAATCCCATCACCAAATGGGAACCCCCTTCTATACAATGATGATCCAAAGACCTCTTATATCTTAGATTCCCTTTCTATTTCCACCTCCTAGAGTAGTTGGGACCCATTTAATGGACACCCTCACCCTACCCGGGTTAAACTTGCAGATACCTATTTGGTATCTTTTCTCCCCATGACCCAACCTTTCCATTGCAATCATCTAAGACCCTAAAGTTTCCTAAGACACTAACCTTGTTGAATAAGACACATCCACAAAAGAAATATAGGGGAACTCATAGAAAAATTGGAGGCACCTTCATCCTTGGCCCTAGCATTCCCCTACTCAAAGGACCACTTGATACTCATGCACGAATTTCACTTCCTTGCACTATTTACAACATCAATGGGCACCTCACTCAACATTACCCTACGTTCTCAAAGATTCATCAACTACTTCACCCACCTCACATCATGTCTCTTTCAATATGGTTGGCTTATGCCACTCTGGTTAGTATTCGCCTCCACTTTCCTGTTATACTAGTGAAATCATCCATAAAATGGTCCTCCAAACAATCCCAAACCTCCTGCAAGACTCCCTATATCGGGACCTGCCATATATGATAGTCACTCTCTAGCATCATCATCAAATATGCCTCCCAACTCAATCGCTTGTCCTTAGGTCCTCGTCGAACATCTCCCTCTACAACTCTCTCTCTCCAAGGCCCCACCATAGTTGGTGATGGCCCTTATCCTAGTATTTCACCCACTACCCTTACTAGCCCCACACTTACTAAAGCACACTCAAATCATCGATATTGGTATCATCAACATGTATCAAAAGACATACATATATATATATATATATATAAAAAAAATCACTCATCAAAATTAAAAACATCCAGTTCACCTATCAACCCCCTACCCTCCCCTAGGATCAACATATTTGGATCCCCTTTAAATCATATCCCTGCATACAGATACTCCTTGATCACCACGGTCTATTACTCTTGATCGTCAAAGGAATATTGTTACAATATGTGGCTCACTCCTCCTCCTCTAAGATTGATCCGGATTTACGAGCGGAACAAAATGAAACCATAGATTTATAATATTAACACAGAGACACAGTGAAAAATAACAGAGATACAGTAAAACTTGACTTCTATTAAATAAGAAATATGCTAAAAACTGTAAAATGCAGACTGAAAACAAGCTTGCTAGAATCGCAGAAACTTATCTCTGAGAAGAGATGTGACAACTACGCTCATTCGCAAGAATATGAGTAAAATGAGGCTATGAAGGCCATTTTACAATAAACTGAACGCGAAAACCCTTGACATCCAAAAATTTAACCCTAGGAGATGAAGCACCAAAATTCATGTGGGCCCTGTTGGGGTAAGTTAGTACATCAACTTCTCGAGGTCATAACTTTTGCATATGATCTTTGTTTAGGGCGCACGATAGCTCGTTGGAAAGGTATTGATGAGAATATTCATTTAGGGACTCAGTGAGAGCCTTTAGTTGTCATTGAGGTGCTTGATTATGAAAAAAAATCATTTAGGCCCTCAAAATGGCCCCGAAAGTTTGGGACCCAAAACACTGCTAAAATAGTAAGTTGCCAAAAACCTGTTTTGAGCCAATTGGGAAAGGTGGGTGTTGGCCCTCGACCAAGTTTTGGGGAAACTTTGGTCAATTTTATCCCTCTTTTGGACTTCGACATGTTGGTCGAAGCAGGAGCATCCAGACGGAGCTGAGATCGTGGATCTCACCTATTTTGAGGGTTAGGTGGACCCAGTAAGGGGTCCCCTAGGGTTTTGTAATGGGTTTATGGGATGTCGACCCATGGGTTTTCCCCATGTTTAGGCCTTATTGTAAGGTTTTGTAAAGTATAAATAAAGAGGAATGTAGGGTAGTAGTAGTCTAGAGTGCTTTGTGTGCAAAGGAATGTATGTAGTTGAGGCTTTGTGCTAGACTGTGATCTTGTAGCAGGTGATAAGTGTTGTGATAAAAGATTGTGGCTCTGTGCATGTGACCTATTTTTGGAAGGTAAAGAAGGATGATCTAGTGCTTAGTACACAGATCTCATGTCTTGTGTGAAGTTCGACTCTCTGGCTTAGTACACAGGAGTGTCTGGATGTAATATTTTGGCGAATAATAAAGAGGCGAAGCGGTTTGTAGATGTAGCCCCACCCTAGGGTGAACCACGTATATCTGGTGTCTCATGATTTTCTTTGTGCAGTGTCTTTTCTGCTATGCATTTTCTTAGTAATGAATGTATACTTTGTTTCTTAAGTATTTTACTTATGATTAAGGGTAAATGAATGTTATATCTAACTCACAGTGCTAGGTGCTAAGTGCTTAGGGTGCATAATCACTTGTTGTTACTGCGCTTATATGTCTTTGATTATGCCCTGCGATGTTAACAAGGTCAATAAAGTAATGCATGTTCACTTCCTAAGTGTTAATAGATTATTCTGCAGAGTTCTTTTATCATAGAATCATGTCCCAACCTGGTTACAGACACCTGCATCCTATAACCCCCCCTACTTCTACCTCGGGTGAGACCTCTCCTGCTTCACAGGTGTTGCTGAAATGGTCGGTAGTCGGGGTTTTGTTGGTGCGTTGTTAAGCGTTGAACCTTGGGTCT
>JASDQU010171306.1:6386-20911 GCA_032191745.1 Picea mariana
GACATGCTCAAAAGTAACCCTAACCTTGGAATAATATGAATAGTGATTTCACAAGTGGAAGATTTGTTCTTCCAAGTGAAATGTTTAGGCCAGTGCATGGCCCTGCTTCAGTTAAGTAATATCTGGATGATAGGTGTTTAAGGTTACTTTTTATTATTATTTTATTAGTACGGTGTCTAGCTGATAAGTTAATGAAGTATGAATATTGGAAGTATAAGTGATACAGATGATATGTTAATGAAGTATGAAATATTGAAAGTAGGCGTAAGCTAAAACCCAAGCATTTTGAACCTTTGTAGGTAGTTGTTTTTCGTGTATGAACTCTCGTCGTCGATCATGTCAGAGCTCCGACCGACTACCGACTCCACTCGCCCAAACATCGTTACCCTGACACAAACCTCTGTCGTCCCTCGAAATATGAGCAATCCCAAGGCTCGATAAAAATGAGTTGTAATGCATGGCATAGTTAGCCATTCAACTACCATTACATGCGCCATGGAATGGATCCATGCATATCCGTTGAGAAATTTGGACTTGTAAAGAGGTGGGCTCCAAAGGTGGGTTGAAATTTGAATCGACCATTGGTATCTTGCTCAGGGTTGGTAGCAAGTTGTGTTTGGGTTTTATCTTATGCCTTATCTTGCAGACCCCTTTGATACATCTCCAGCTTGACCATTCACTGTAAATGATGTGCCCCAACTCATCGACTTCGTTACATCTCTCGGTGTGCTTTAAAACAAGGGTAAGTAGCAAGGGTAGACATTATTGCTAAACATTCGTTGTATTAGGGGAGGTAACCATTTGTTGTATCAGTGAGAGACAAACAACTGCATTTCACTCCTCATCTTTATCAACATCTTATTATATGTGTATTCCTGCATTTATATTATTTCATTTCTGCAGTACTTGTAAAAACCCTACTTTTATTGGTTTCTTGAAATGTGGTGGTATCTTTAGAAACAGTGTTGAGCATAGCAGATGAGATATGACATGGGTTAGTTGTTTTTAATCCATATTCTTAGTCATTGTAGATGGAATTCTTGCAGTATACTCTCTTCTACAGGGGTTGAGATGCTTTGTGAGTCTGTATATGTGACATATCTTGTTGAACACGCATTGGCATGGAACATATTTTGTTGTGATAAAGTATGAATCTAAAACCATTTCATTATCTTTGCACCCAAGGAGGGGAGGGGAAGAGCTTATAAGGGAAAAATTATTTTTTTCATCTTTTCTTTTAGTTGGACATACAATAAAAATATGTTGTTCACCATACTATAATGGGAAAATTCTATGAATTTACTTGTTGCTACAATTTTGAATTTTCGGTCGTATTATGTTTTCTTATTATGAATTTTATGCAATGAGCATGCTATGGCCTATGTTATCTTCGTTGCAGCAACATCGTCTGCAGAAACATCATATATTTGGGAGCAGGATATTGATGAATTTCAATGGATCAAAGTATGTATGTTTTTCAAGGCATATTGCTTCAAATCTGGAGTTGGAATGATTAATGCATTATTGGCAGCTCTATGCATGGCGTTTGTGTCTAGGATGTCTTTGTTTCATATTTTAAGGCTATATGGTGGAAAACGGGCATATGGGAATATAGCAGAACATGTGGTGATCAGTGAAGAGGCAACAGAGCTATGAAATTCGTTGAATGGAATTTAAAATGCTTACAGGAACATATATGATAAGTTGCTCAAATAACCCATCTACAGTTTCTGTTAAATCTCAAAGCTTTCAATCCATTAAAATCATGGTTGTTAATTTAGAATTTACAAGTTTATTCAAACCTTTAAAGTAATACGATTTGTATATATATATATATATATATATATATATATATTGGAATATAGGTTATTGTAATAGAAATGATTAAATCTTCAATATAGAGACTCAAACACTATACCACTAGATAAATCTCAGTGCCTTGGATCCAATTCAACTGACAGTTCATCCACCCAAGTCTAGGTTTGAGTTTTATCGCGAGTTGCAACTCGCCTCCTCAAGTCATTCAGGGACATGTTGGTAATTTGGTCTAGAGGCATAAAATCCAAACCAAAAAGAATAATGGAGTTTCACAAGCTCTTGCACATCTATTTGGACAAGGCCCACATGACCACACTATCCACAATTGTCTGGTACAATGTTCTTGAAAATCAACTTCTTGTTTAGAATTTGCACTATGCCTCATTGAGCAAAAACCTAGTCCTCAAGATCCTTCAATAAACATTTTTTTGGGAAAAGGAATGATAATGGAGGGGACATACTAGTTGAAAGTCGGTGCCTCATATGCAATGCAGCCGATGGTTTGTACATCCAAGTCACGGTTTGAGTTTTATCACCAGTTGCAGGTCGCCTCCTCAAGCCATTCAAGGACATGTTTTCAATTTGGTCTGGGAGCATAAAATCCAAACAAAGCAGCATAACAGAGTGTTGTAAGCTCCCACACATTTTTTTGGAGAAATACCACACAACCATGCTACCCATAATTGCATGACACAATGTTCTTAAAAACCAAACTCTTGTTTAGAATTTTCACTATGCCTCATTGAAGAAAAACCTAGTCCCAGAGATCCTGCAACAAACACTTTTCTGGGATATGGAATGATAGTGGAGGGGACACACTAGCTAAAATGCAGCGCCCCAAATCCATTTCAATTGATGGTTCATCTATATAAGTCTTGTTTTGAGTTTTATCGTGAGTTGCAACTTTCCTCCTCAATCCATTTAGGGACATGTTCGGAATTTGGTCTGGGATCATAAAATCCAAACCGAGAAGCATAACAAAGTTCCATAATCTCTTACATGCATTTTTTTCCAAGTCCCACGTGACCACACTACCCACAATATCCCATCAAAGGGTTCTTAAAAATAGACTTCTTGTTCAGAATTTGCATTATGCCTCATTGAGAAAAACCCTAGACTCGTAGATCCTCCAACAAATTATTTTTTGGGAAATGGAATGATAGCAGAGAGGCCCCACTTGTTGAAAACTAGTGACCCGGATCCAATTTAACCAAAGGTTCATCCATTCGAGTCTCTTTTTGAGTTTTATGATGAGTTGCAACTCACTTACTCAATCCATTCAGGGACATGTTGGCAATTTCATCCAGTGGCATACAATCCAAACCGAGCAACATAACATAGTTATGTAAGCTCCTACACATATTTTTGGCCAAGGACCACATGACCGCTATCCACAATCACTCGACATAGTTTTCTTGAAAAATGACCTCTTGTTTAGAATGTGCACTATACCTCATTGAGAAAAACCCTAATCCCGGAGATCCTACAAAAAACACTTTTTTGGGAAAAAAATGACAATGAAGGGGCCCCACCAGCTAAAACTCAGCTCCCTAGATCCATTGCAACTAACATTTCATCTATCCGAGTCTCAATTTGAGTTTTATCACGAGTTGCAACTCGCCTCCTCAAGCCATTCACAGACATGTTGGCAATTTGGTCTCGGGCATAAAATCCAAATCGAGTAGCATAATGGATTGACATAAGCTCCCACGCATTTTTTGGACAAGTCCCACGTGACCACACTACCCAAAATTGCCTAGCACAGTGTTCTTGAAAATCAACTTCTTGTTCGAAATTTGCATTATGCCTCAATGAGATAAAACTTAGTCCATGAAATTCTCCAACAAACGTTTTTTTGAGAAACAAAATGACAATGGAGGGGCCCCACTAGTTGAAACTCGGTGTCGTAGATCCAACGTAATCAATAGTTCATCCATCCAAGACCCAACTAGATTTTTATCACGAGTTTCAACTCATCTCCTCAAGCGATTCAGGGATAACAAGTTGTAGAATTACATTCTTGATGAATCCTTTGATTGTAATTTTTAGGTATTAAACTTGTTCATTTAGTAAAAGCATTATTTTTTTAAGAAAAAAAAAGGGTATGATACATGAATTCCATAATTTTTTTATTAAATTAACTTGAAAACAAATTCTCTCGAACGAAGAAAATGCCTATAGTTTTACATACAATCAGTTTTATGAATATCATAATGAAAGTAACTTTTAGATGAATTGTGGTTAGCCAAGGAAAGGCAATGAAACGAAAGCCAATGCAAGGCATGACATGGGAAGTTAGGGCAAGGAACAACATGACAATTCAAGGAAAGGAAAGTCATGGCATGACAAGGAAAGTCATGGCATAACATGACATGGCATGGCAAGGAAAGGCAAGACATGGCATGGAATGGAAAGGCGAGGCATGGCAGTTCAAGGCAAGGAATGACAAGGCAAGGAAAGGCATGGCATGGAAATACATGGCATGGCATGGAAAGGAAAGGAAACACAAGGAATGGCATGGAATGACATGGAAAGGAAAGAAAATGCAAGGCATGGAAACATAAGGCATGGCATGGAAAGGCAAGGCATGGCATGTAGAGGAAAGTAAATTCATGGCATGACATGGCATGGAAAGGCATGGCATGGACATGCATGGTATTGCATGACAAGGCAAGGTAATGCAAGGCATGACATGGAATGGCATGGCTAGAAAAGGCATGGTGAGGCAAGGAAATGCAAGGCATGGCATGGCATGGCAAGGAAAGGCATGGAAAGGCATTGCAAGGCATGCCAAGGAATTTCATGGAATGACAAGGCAAGGAAATGAAATTCAACATATGGCATGGCATGGAAAGGTGATGAATTACAAGGCAAGGCAAGGCGTGTCAAGGAAAGGCATGGCATGAAAAGACAAGACATGGAATAGAAAGGTAAGGCATGGAAAAGCATGACATGGGATGGCATGGAAAGGCAAGGCATGGAAAGGCATGGGATGGGATGGATGGAAAGGAAAGGCAAGGCATGGCATGACAAGGCATGATATCACATGGAAATGAAAGGAAAGGCAAGGCATTGCAAGGCATGGCATGGCATGGAAAGGAAAGGTAATGCAATGCATGGCATGGAATGACAAGGAAATAAAAGGCATGGCATGGCATGGCATGGAAAGTCAAGGAAATGTAAGGCATGTCATGGCATGCCATGGAAGGTAAAGACATAACAAGGAAAGGAAAGGCATGGCATGGAAAAGCAAGGCATGGCATGGCATGGCAAGGAAAGGCAAGACATGGCAAGGAAAGGTAAGGAATTGCATGGAAAGGAATGACATGGCATGGTAAGGAAAGGAATGGCATGGCATGGAAAGGAAAGGAAATGTCAGGCATATCATGGCATGGCATGGCAAGGCATGTCATGGAAAGGAAATCCATAACATGGTAAGGCATGCAAAGGAAAGGAAAGTCAAGGCATGGCATGGTAAGAAAAGGAAAGGAAACACATGGAAAGGCATGGCATGACAAGGAAAAACATGGAAATGCATGGCATGGAAAGGCAAGGCATTCCATGGAATGGCATGGAAAATCATGGCATGGAAGGTGAAGGCAAGGCAAGTAATGGCATGGAATGGTATGGAAAGTCAAGGAAATATATGGTAAGGAAAGGTATGGCAAGGCAAGGTAATGGAATGCAAGGCAAGGAAAAGGAAATGCAAGGTTAGGAAAGCAAGGCAAGGAAAGGAAAGCAAAGGAAAGGCATGGAATGGAAATGGATGGAATTTCATGGAAAGGAAAGACAATGCAAGGCATGGAATGGCATGGAATGACAAGGAAAGGCATGGCAAGTCATGGCAAGGGATGGCATGGAAAGGCATAGCATGTCATGGTAAGGCATGGAAATGCAAGGCATGGCACGGCATGGCATGGAAAGGCATGGCATGGCAAGGTAAGGCAAGGCAAGGAAAGGAAAGGCAAGGAATGGCATGACAAGGCATGGAATGTCATGGAAATGAAAGGAAATGAAAGGCATGGAATGGCATGGAAATAAAATGTTTGATATAAAGTTAAGTTATATGTCCCTAGAAAAAATGTTTTTTATTCTTGGGATGAAAAATGTGATTGTTGTTTCATTGCAATCCACATTTTGATTTTAATTTTTTCTTGCATAATGTTATGGAAAGATATATATTTATTGTTGTATAGGTTAAAATGGAAAGCTACATGGAAATACATGGAATGAGGGATTAGTCTATTTTAGATCATAGTTGTGTTCTAGGGATTTATGAATGTAACAATCTATGTTTTGGCCTCAGAATGTTAGAACTTTGATTCTTACTTAAATCTTAGTGATTCATTGCTTAATGTTTGTTGGATTTAGTTAGAATCATATAGACATTTGTGATTTGATATGTATACATTTGGATCTAAGTATGTGTTGTGGGATATTATTTTTATTGTTATATGTTTATGATGATGATAGTTTTGTGATTTGTTTGAACATACAAATTGAGATGTGGAAATTTAGTATGCGGATACTAGTTCAAAATTATGTATAATAGATGCAAGGAATCGCATGAATAAACACACATTTATTAATTGAACATTATACAGATAAGTATTCTCATATAAAATTTGTAATTTATATGCATAGGTATGAGGTATGTGATATCCAAATGACTATAGTGTTGAGGTGACCAAGGCATAGCATGGCATGGCATGGCAAGGCAAGGCATGGAATGGAAAGTGAAGGAAAGGCAAGGCATAGCATGTCAAGGAAATGCATGGCATGACAAGTAAAGGAAAGGAAATTCAAGGCATGGCATGACATGGCATGGAAAAGAAATGCATGGAAAGGAAATACATGGAATGGCATGGCATGGCAAGGAAACACATGGAAAGGCATGGCGTGGAAAGGAAAGGCACGACAAGGCATGGCATGGAAAGGAAATTCATGCCATGGAATGGCATGGAAAATCATGGCATGCCATGGCATAGAAAAGCAAGCCATGGAATGGAAAGTGAAAGCAAGGCAAAGCATGGAAATGAAAGGAATGGCATGACATGGCATAGCAAGTCAAGGAAAGGCATGGTAAGGAAAGGTATGACAAGGAAAGGAAAGGTAAAGGAATGCAATGTAGAGCTAGGAAAGTAAAGGCAAGGCAAGGAAAGGAAAGTAAGCGAAAGGTAAGGAAAGGCTAGGAATTTATCACATACTTTGTTGTGGATGTTCCATCGACTTGGCATCTTTCACATTCATCCATGGAGTTGTCTACCTTGGAATTCACACATGTGGAGTGGTGTGTCCTCTTCATGAGAATTATTTGAATTATTTGGTGCATACTACTACTTTTGGATGAGGGCGAACTGCTTTGGAGAGGCTAATGTCCACATGTTGTAACATGGTCAACCATGAATTGAGGAGAGATCTAACTAACTCATTATTATAATATTTATTTGACTTGTCATGGAGTTAGAAAATAATAATATTTTACTGTATAAGAGAAGAGACTCGCTCTATAAAGAAGAGTTCTCTCTCTCCATTATAAAGGGTGGAGAATTTGAGTATTTATGAGTTCTCTTCTTGGGCTATATTGTAGAACATTTTGGAAAGATTAATGGACAATTTGAGGTATATTTTAATTTGATGTGAGGATTTATTGTGCACTCATATTTTATGTGTTGATTTTGTATTATGAAACCCTTCTAACATGTTTTTATTGCCATTATAATGAACCATGCTTCATTTTGGATAGAGTAATGTGAGGTTTCAACTCTTTTATTTCTATTGTGATTATTTTATCCTACATGTTTGTTATTATTGGTTCCTCAAGTCTTAACTAGGATGGGTCTTCAATATTTTGTTAAATTTAGGTAATGAGAACCATTAATTGTGTATGGATTTAGCACTTAACAATATTTTCCACCATAAGGGATTTTTTAATGCATAACGCAAGTATTTATAATAAATTTAGAAAAAAAAAACTATCTTTCTTACATAGACTTCATTAACACTTTAAAAAGAGATTAAACAAATTAAATAAATTCATACATTCATACACATAAAATTCATACATTCATCAACATAAAATGTAGATACAATGAGATTCATAAAAAAGTACCATAATATATATATATATATATATATATATATATATATATATATCCAACATCATCTAAACTATACATTTTTTACAAAATGGCACCTCGTGCCCAATATACAAAACGAGTCCAATATACAAAATGACAACAAGTGCCCTAACATAAAAACAACCATATGGTGGCCTAGATGTAAAAATGGAAGGCATTGATCACTCATTGACCACTACCACCCTCTCTACCCTTAGGGGAATCCTAGAAATTGATATTTCTTATCTTTCTCAAAGAAGCACCTCGATTGGTTTTGAGCCTACGCGTCGTTCATCGCTCCAGAGACTACACAAAGAAACACATTGTTATAATTTTTTTTCCACAATGAATTAAAATACTTACAAAATGATACTTTGTAAATCAACATAATACAACTCACCGTACATGGTACTAACAATCATGATGGTGTTACCCTCCTCTACGACCCTAATCTCTCAGTTATGCCACCCTGTGTCAATTAAAAGACTCAAATAACAAAATTTAAACAAATATGCATGAATCAATTCTATTCATGATGCATAAAATTTATCATCAACACATTATCTCAGAGTAATTATCTCGGGCCTCGATGGAGATTCGTTGACAAGTGGAGCACTCAGTTGTACAAGTTTCTATGAGGAAACCCTCTACTATGGAAGCCTCGGTGGATGGTGTAGATGGAAATGGTGGTGAGGGTGAGTGGCATATAGGTGCATCCATTGTGGATGAATGCGATGGATGACGTGGTGTGGATAGGTGGACAATGGGTGCATCTACTGAGGATGCATGGAATAAGAAATATGTTGGGGGTGGGCTGCGATGGACCCCCACGGACTATACAAGTGATGGAAGAACCCTTGGCATGAGGTAAGGTAACCCAAAAGTTGTGGGAAGGTGCCCAGGGAGTGGAGTAGTACTAACACTAGCAAAAATATTGGCATCCTGCATACATGTTAAAAATATTGAACTATTAGTACAAAATAGTAAAATTCAACAACATAAATACAACAAATTTGAGATTTAAATGAGATTTAACTCTACAAATGATACATGTGATGCATGTGACTTGTCCATCCCAGGTGGACATTTCTCGACATCACTTGGTCCCACAACCTATAGAAACACAAGAACATTAAAAAATTGAGGATGTCATAAAATAAAGAAATCAATATGGTGAATTGATAAAATTTGACACATACATGTGTATGGGGTATACTGTTCGAGAAAGTTGCCTCTACTACTTCATCAGTGGTGGAGACAGACATTGATGCATCGATGGGAATAAAGAGTTTGTTATACGGGTGTAGCAACTACAAAACAACATACAATAAAATATTGATATAAATACACAGAATACTATATAAATATATAACGATAAATAACATAGAGATGGTTAAGATACTAACCTCCTCCATGAAGCTCTCATGTCCACTAGTTTCAATAGTCCCATAGAAATTATACCCGCAACTCGAGCAACTGTGAGGCTCACATGGATGACTACTATGTCTAAGTTCCCTCTCCTCAATGCCCTATGTTGTACAGGGTGAAGCTCCAACCCCTCTATCAATGTCACCGGCAGGCACCTCCTGTCGAGATAGTGAAAAAATGATACCATGTTTCACTAGGCTCCAAGTCAATGATGATATAACTACATGTACCTGTTGCAAGCTCTCTGCAACAGGAGGATGTTGTGAAGGCGGATCAGGCCTTCACCTGTGGGATGAGGACCTAACATGGGATTTATCCTAGCATGCTTTCGATCCTGTGCAAACCCCCGACCTACCCCATGGAAGTCACCAATGTCAAAGTAGTTAACATGGTGACCCATAACAAATTATTCCCATAATTTTCTCAAAAAATATAAAGGCACATCCCTATTATTGTATGGAGGTTTATCAAATACCATGTACCACATATCCATCTAGTGTTGACTAATTTTTGGGTGAATGCACTAGTTAATGCAAATGTGTTTCTTGTTAACATGTGGTTGTTGTCCAATTCGGGGATCAATAAAAAGAGACATGAGTTCTTGTTTTGAAATACCCAAGTCTCTAACTTGAATTCTATCCAGTACAGTGCGGTAAAAATCAAACATTCTAGCCCTATATTGAGAAATAGAAGTCAATTTCCCTTGGACACTTGCAATGGACCTCACAATCACATCTAATGAAGTGGCCAAGGACACTCTGCTAGTTTCTAGCATGCCCCTTAATTAATTTACAATTTTTCTCAATATGGCCAACCCCTCATCAATTTGTGTGTCTATGTTGGGTGGTTGGGGTGGGTTGGGGTTTTCCTCTCCTTGGTATTCTCATGCGCAGTTTACATTATCTCTATGTTCCATTTTATAATATATGCTGCAATTTAATAAGGCATGGCATGTAAATTAGGTTGGTGTTTTTTTAATTAAAATATAAATTTACAAAAAACATCAATACATATTTTAATAAATAAATAAAAACATAAAATAATCACATTTTTTGTAGTTATTTATAAAGGGGAAATGTTATGCAATGTAAGAAGTGACTCTCTCTAAATTTTCTAGATGATATTTCTCTATAAGATTACAAATTTCTATAATTTAGATAATTTTAGAATATATTAAATTAATTGAATAAAAATTAAAAACAAGACAAATCAAACATACCTGGCTTGACTTTAGATATTGACTTTAAAAATAGTATGATAGAGGAATGTGTGCATGTTCTAGCCAATGTTCCTAAGAATGCTCACGTGTTTCCAAACCTATAGATCGTGTTCCTCCTAGTGTGTTCTCACATGTTTCCAAACCTACAGATTGTGTTCCTCCTAGTGTGTGTTCTGACTCACCTCTGCCAATTTTTCCTCCACCAACTCTTTCCACACACCGTTATTAATAGAATAATAGGAATAAACCATATTTTTAGTCTTTAATATTTTTCTATACTGTGAAATAATAGTAATACATAATTTTTTTAAACGTTTATATATTAAAAATATGAAATAATAGTAATAAATAATATTTTTAATTTTAAAATTTTCTATATGTTTAAAAATATTTATATAAAATCACACAAACAAGGGATCTCATAGGTCAAGTTGGTGTATGTGAATATGGTTTATGTGGAATTTATTTTTAAAAGTATATGAATTTTAATATATATATATATAAGTTTTAAATGGGTGGGACACATGCTTTCATAATCCTCCCACCCATGACAAAAAAATCAATGAAAAGTATATAAAAATTATATATGAAGATATAATGGTCAAAACTTTTATGAGTAGATTTATTATTTTTTTTTAAGTATAATTAGTATGGTTGAATTGTAAATATATCTAGTCTTATGAAAGATTGCAAATTTATAAATATATTTAATATTGTTGGAGATTAGAATTTTTTGATATGTTTAGATTTATAAAAATATTTGTTAATAAAATAATAGGAATAATCCATATTTTTAGTTTTTAGATTATATAAATATGTGTTCATTAAATTATAGTAATAAATTATATTTTTTAGTTTTTTTATTTTTCTATACTATAAAATAATAATAATAATTTTTTTTTGTTTTATATATATTAAAAAATATTATATAGTTAAAAATAATTATATTGAAAATATTTTGTAACTATTTATTATTTACGCGTACACCTATTGGAAATGGGCATTTTGTTAACCTGTTTACTTTTTCACATTTACTTAATCATGTTAAGAAATTACTGTGTGGCCATCTAATTGTCATGTTTATATGATTATCAAACTCACTTGACATTAAATATTTACTTCACTATTAACCTTTTATCTTTTACAATGCAAGATTTACATTTGTTCCACATTTGGCAATATCTCTCATACAGCTATGAACCACACCTATCATATTGGCTGAGAGTTTCATTTTCTACATGAGCGTGGAGCATGGTAATGCATGATGCCAGGCATCCTAAACGTAGTGGCATGTGGAATAACAGGTGGAGTAACCCACGGACTGACTCGATTTCCTGTAAATCATTGGCAAAGAAATGAAAGCGCTAAGATAATTGCTACTCAATGAAAATATTTGGGTATGGGAAGAGCATCGTGGACCAGTGGACCGACTCAATTCATGTAAATCATTAGCAAAGAAATGAGAGTGTCCTTTTCAATGCTTGGATCATTTCTATCAGATGAAAATATTTTGGTATGTTTTTTCTTTGCACAACATCTAGGGTTTGAGACATCAACAGTAGGGTTTTAATAATAGAAGGTGGATGTTTGTGTTTGGCCAGTTTCATAGCAAGGGTCTAAAGTGATGAATTAAAACTAAAATTATAATACCTTTCAGCAGAAAGAGAGAAAATGAAGGCCAACTCTGAGCAAAATGAAAAAGTTGCAATGGAAAAAATTGTTAATAAAACTCCACCATTCCTCGGATCGATGTTCATATATGGATGAATAGGTTGGAACATGATATTGTGTACTTTGATATTCTACTTGTGTTGGAAGGAGGAGGTCTTGAAGGGGGAGGTCTTGAAGTCATGAGTGTTTCTTATTCTACCATTCACAACAAATTTTATCATACCATACATACCAAGGTAATATTTTTGGTACCTTCTTTATTTTTTTGTTGTAACGTCCCCAGCCACCCAACACGTCAAGAAACGCCACAAAGGAACATCTTACTTCTCTAATACCAATTTGTTTTAACACCCTCGGCCACCCAGGTTGGGCCATGTTATCTCGTAGAAATAACAATTATCATCTGCCTATAAATATAACTATAAACAAACAACATATTCTTCTAATACACAGACTGATGTGGAAATAACAGTAAAATCATACATGTAGTAATCCAAACAAAACCATATGTGTAACAACATATATAAATGCATAGCATGTTAATGAACAGGGGAATGAATACTTATATTTTAATTGAGATCCACCAACTGCGTGCAGACCTTCCACAAACCTCCCATCCTTAGACAATGTTGCTCATCATGCTCAGCAGTGGGTCACCCCCAACCTAGGACTAAGCTCCACCTAGGGCAAGGGAATCCTAGACTAGGTTGAGGTTACAGGAGACTGCACAGTGCAACTGGAAGGATTCTCTCCAAGAGCCTTCTTATGCCCACTACTCACTAACTCTCATTCCCCACATGCTTGTTCCACCTTAGGAATATGCACCTTCATTGTTCCACAGTCCATTGGCTACTCCATTTCCCCTTTCAGGGTCTCGGAAATAGGCCCGATCAGGAATTCTAATAGCTCTTTAGCTAGTGCTGGAATCTCTCTAGGAGAAAATCACTTCCCAACAAACTCTCTCACTTGGAGATATTTTCTCAAAGGCTTGACAACCTGACACTTCAACCACGAGACTGACAACCTGCTTCTTCAACCAACTTCAACTCAGTTCCAGCAAGGTGGGGACAACATCAAAGGTTCAATATCTCATGGAATGGAAACAACCACAATTCAGTAAGGCACAACACGATTTTTGAAAGTAAATATATGTTGGGCTTCACAAGAAAACAAAGGTCGGCTTCCCCAGTTACTGGTTTCAAAGGTACGTCCAAGATGCAGAGGTCCATGACGGAGGCCCGAAAACTTAGGTGAAGGATGGGAGAATGGGGAGCGAACACCCCCAATGAGCTAACTCTTCATCTTTAATTGCATGCACCCAGGTTGACACATGTCTTCCTGGAGCTGCATGCACTCCATTTAGCATTTGTTCCCTCCCCGGGAACTTAGGATAACTGTGTTTATTTTTCCCCACTTTAATATTTTCATTTTTCAAGATTATATTATAATATTCCCTTGGGTTAATCCCTCTATCTTATCCCCTCTTTCCTAGTCTCTCAGTCCCATCCCTTTCCCTACCTGGTGAATCTTTGTCCCCCATCACTCTTTCTTCGTGGTTGATCTACACGCAGCGATGTATAATTTTTATTAATGATTTGCATAATTACATGTACAAAAATCAGGCTTATTGGACTTAGCATCTAGGATCTTCAGCATATAACACATAAGCCTACCATCTTATAAACACTCGTCTCACCAGCCTAAAAATATCAGTACATTTCACAAGGACTCAACCTGGGGTATTATAATCCCCTACTTTTATTTTTTCATTGTCCTCAGTGCAACTCATTTACATAATATCAACAATATTTTCAAAACATTCAAAAATATGCAAGTACTATGCCTGCATAGCATCCTCATGCTCCCGTGTCACTTCCTCAGGACCATACCACATCAGCTGGACCTTTACAAGCCCTATGGATCAATTTTGGAGATGCTTGCTCTTCCTGTCTAATATGCACACTGGATGCACTTGCAAGGCGCCTTCTTTCTCCACCTGAATCACATTCCAATCAATCACATGATTAGGATCAAGTACATACTTATTGAGCAATGAAACATGAAATACATTATGAACAGTCATGGATGCAAGAAATGCAAGTATATAAGCAACTGGTCCAATCCTTTCTAGGATTTCAAATGGTCCATAATATCTAACTGCCAACTTGGAAAATTTCCCCAGCTTCAGGGAACTTCTGTTGGATTTTACTTTCAAGAAAACATGATCACCCACTTTAAACTCCCTATGGTTTTTGTTCTTATCAACGTAA
>JASDQU010171307.1:3703-15565 GCA_032191745.1 Picea mariana
AATCTATCAAGAGGAGAGAGGGATCAAATCTCTTGAGATGACAACCTTTTTTAGAGTACAAAACTTGAAGAATGGTTAAAGGTTTGTATCTGGAGATAAGAGTTCAAAATTGACAAAAGGTTAGAGGTGCATTTGATTTTTTTTGTTTATTAGAAATGTGCCAATAACTTGGGAATTTTTAACCATTGGATAAGAAACCACAACCATGGCTGAATTTTTTAGCGTCTCCTCCCCACTAAACTCACCTTAAGAGTATTGAATTAGAATCCCCTAGCAAACTAAACCCACACCTTAACCAATTGAGATAGCAAAAATTGATAAGATAAATGTTAAGAGGGATCACTAGTCTAATTAAATAATTTATATATATAATTATTTAGAAAAACATGTATTTTTAAGATTTGAAAACTAATTAATAATTTAAAAGTTGTCTCTCTAAAAACAAACAAAAAAAAAATCTTCTAAACTAAACAACAATAAGCGTTACTATAATTTGGATTTATGAAGCATATATTTTAAATTATTAAACCCACTCAAATTATTTCTTATATATTTGTGATTATAAATTAATATAGTTAATTAAAATAGATTTAAATTAAATAACTACTAATATTAAATTAATTAAATATTTAACGGTATTAACAATAATTAATTTAACTAATATCTTCTTATATGAAAATTATTATATAAATTTAAACATTAAAAACATTGAAAAAATAAAATATGTGATAAAATAATTTTATAATATAAATAATATCAAAGCTAATATAAAACTTATTTCTGATCATTTTAATTATAATTGAAGATATTAGTCTCATTCATATAATATATAATAAAAAATATATTTGTTAGTGAAATTTGAATGTTTTATTTATTTATTTTAAATGTTTTTAGGTGTGGTTATGAAAAGGAAACCATTAACATTAAAATAGAAAGTAAAATTGCCAATCTATAAACTTCAATGATTAAAAGATACTTACTCATTATTCTCTTTTTATAAAAAAACCTATCTCTCATTCATATATATATATATATATTTTTGTTTTGATAAAGTTGTTTTTTTTTTAATATATATGACTTTGTTTTCATGAAGTTCTTTCTTATAATTGGAAAAATACTTTGTTCGTGAAAAGGAGTAGTTAAAACATCAAATATTGAGAATTATTTATATTTTAAAAGTGTATTTTATTGTTTGATTGGAATGCCCATATCACAATGCCATATGCAAAAAAAATATAAAAAACAAAGTGTTCATGTGTAGCAGAATATTTTCAACCATGCAAGGTCCAAATACAAAGAAAACAATTTGTTTTCATGAAGTTCCTTTTTATAATTGGAAAAATACTTTGCTCGTGAGAAGGAGTAGTTAAAACATCAAATATTGAGAATTATTTAAATTTTAAAAGTGTATTTTATTGTTTGATTGGAATGCCCATATCACAATGCCATATGCAAAAAAAATATAAAAAACAAAGTGTCCATGTGTCGTTGAATATTTTCAACCATGCAAAGTCCAAATACAAAGAAGACAATTTCCATTTGATTTTCTATAAATTTGTTTTCTTATGATTAGCCTTGTAATTTTGAGAAATAAAAATAATCAAAATATTATTGAAACATGGTACAACTTATAACTTAATTTTGCATAGGTGGAAAATAATAAATTACAACTTACTCAAAAGTAATAAAGAATACAACCAAAAGTAATAAAGAATAATAGTGGTAAATTCTAATTTTATATAACATATTATATTAGTGTTAAATTCATATCTTTTGATGGCTTTATTAGAATTTACCAAGTATAAATTACAACTTAATGGTATAACTTACAAGTGGCAAGTATATCTTTATTATAATTTATTATAATTATTTTTTATTATTTTTAATCAAGATTTTTTTTAGGTGAAAAAATTTAAATTATAACTAAGTTGTTAATTGGTAATGAAGAAAATCATCAGTTGTTTTTATTATGAATGTAGGATAATTCATCGTTGTTATTCAAGGAAATCCATGTCTATGTTCGTCTTGGGCCATTAACCTATTTTTTTACGTCTAAAGAATACAAGAATACAAGATATGTTATTCCAAGATGAAAAAGTAGTTTTAACCTAAATAATATCTACAAGAAAGCTAATATCATTGAATTAACATATAGCCTTGGTCCCATATATGAGACTATGTATTATCCCTTGTTATATTTTAACCTCTTGCCTAAGATCCCCCCCCCACACCATTGAGTAATTATATATTGATCATTTAAGCATACAAATATTTGTACCTTGATAAATAATTTAATCTCTCTTGGTGCTTGACAACTCAGGAGTTAAGATAGATTTAAGATTTGAATAAATATTTATTTATATTAAGTAAGAAAAAATGTCAATAGTGAAAATTTAGTTATATATATAATTATTCAAATACAAGGTTTGTGTGGGGCATGAAATACAAGTTCGCTCTCTATATTAAGCCAGAATTCAACAAGGTATGTCATTTTTGCTATAACTCATTTTCTAAGAGGTTCCAAGTAGTGAAATCTGGAGGAATTTCATAAAAGACACTGAAGAACATTGTGTACCATTTTAAGATATTTATTTATTACAGGTACATAGTTATGATTATTGGAAGTTAGGGTTTTTGACTAATCCAAAATTAGTCATGTGAAACTAAAGTAAAGTTTGATGAAAATGATAGTCTCTTATTGTTAAAGCTAAGGAAGGTTTGCATGTATGTGATCATATACACCAAGTCTATTACAAAGTTACAAATCAGATTTGGATGATGAAATTGATGAGGGATTTTGGTTGAGGTACATGTTGGGTACATGGTTGAGACAAGTAGTTGATGAGTTGGCACATACATGAGGTGTATATTTGATGCTGATGGTACATATTGATGAGTCATATTTTATGTGTATTTGATGCATTATTAGTAAATATTTAGTGCATGGTTGATGCACTCATTGATGGTACAGTTTGAGGTACAGGTTGGTGCATGGTTGATGCACTTGTTTATGGTATAGGTTGATTACATGTTGTTTGGTATATGTTGAAGCATATTTGATGTACTTGTTTATGGTACAGGTTGACTACAAGTTGATTGGTATAGGTTGTTACAGTGGTATATCTCACAGTGATAGTGTGACAATGGTTCCATCATTCTACTTCTACATCAGGGCGGTTGGACGGGGCAAGGACATGTGGTTATAGCCACCTTCCGATTGTAGTCGGAGAACATAGTGGGTTGTGGCCTCCTTTTGGTTGTAGCCATAGAATTGGAGAGTTTGAGCTTCCCTCGGGTTGTAGCTTGAGAAATTAGGGGGTTGGAGCGTCCTTCCAATTGCAATTGGAAAACAAAGGAAGTTGGTGCTTCGAATGAATGTAATTGTTCAAAACATATAAGAAAAAACATTATGTGGTTTTCTCCCTCTTTGGGTTTCCACGTAAAAACATCGGTGTACTGTGTATGTGTATGATTGTTCATTTGTTCATTGTTTATTTACTCTGAAATTATTGGATGATAATTCTACATTGACATAACACTTGAATTTTATGGTGAAAAAGGATTAAATTTCTCTATTATTGATTCACCCCCCCTCTTAGTAATCCAACAATTGGTATCAGAAAAGGTTCCTTCATAAATCAGTTTTAACCACTTAAAGGTAGATCATGGAGAGCAACAACATGTATAAAAATGGAATACCACAGTTTGATGGACTTAAGTATGCATTTTGGAGCAGAAGGATAAAAACATATATACAGGCACAAGGATTTGAAATTTGGGAATCAGTTGTATATGGATACAAAGAACCAGCAGTTTCACCAAAAAATGAAAGAGCAATAAAACTCAATAAAAATAATTCCAAAGCCACAAATGCACTTCTTAATGGTCTTTGTGAATCATTTTACACCAAAGTTATACATTGTAAATCTGCTAAAAATATTTGGGACAAGCTTCAAAATATTTATGAAGGAGATTCAAAAGTCAAAGAAGCAAAGCTTCAAACTTACAGAGGTCAGTTCGAAGAACTAAAGATGAAGGAAGATGAGAATATTGCATCTTACTTCTTACGAGTCGATGAAACAATAAATGCAAACATAGGATTAGGAGAAGAAATCAAAGAATCTGTAATTGTTCAAAAGGTACTAAGATCTCTTCCTATGAGATTTGATCATAAGATATCAACACTAGAAGAAAGAGTAGATCTAGACTCAATAAGCATGGACGAACTACATGGAATCTTCACAACATATGAAATGAGAACTGAACAGGAAAATCTAGATATAAAATAATCATCTTTCAAAGCATCCAAAAGGTCAAAGAAAAAGGGAAAGAAAAAATAAAAAGAACATAGTAGCAACAGTGACATCTAGAAAGATGATGAAGAAATGACCAACTTTGTGAGAATATTGAACAAGGGAACCAACGACATATACAAATGCAATTTTCCTTTTATTTGTTTTAATTGTGATGGTATTGGTCATTTTTCTAACAAATGTCCTCATAAGAAAAATAAGAGAAATGATGAAGATTACTCAAATATAAAACAAACATATAAAAGAAAAAGAAACAAAAAAAAAGTTTTCAAGAAAAGCTTCTGCACCAAAGAAGACATCTCATCATCAGATGAAGATGAAGTCAGTGACAGTGAGACAAAAAGAGTTCTATTCATGGCAGTCAAAGACTCTAACAAAAAAGACACCGAAGAAGAATATGAAGAGGCCAAAGAAGAATACGAAGATGCATAAGTTGACTACCGAGAAGAATTGTTGTGTGCCATGGAAGTTATAAGAAGATAAAAGAAGAAAAACAAGAAGCTACAAGAGGAACTTGACAAGAAAGAAGACACTCATGAACTAGAACAAATGATCACAAATTTGAAGGTTCAAATAGAACAAAATAAAATAATTGAAGAAACACTCAAAGAATAGCTAGAAGAAAGAKACAAGATCATTGGAAATTTGGAAGCAGAGATTGTCACATTAAGAAAGGATCTTYAAAAGAAAAATATGCAGAATAACTAAAAAGTTTTGGATGAAATTATCAGTAGTCAAAAAACTCATCATGAAAAGTTCGAACTGTCATTCTGCAATATTTGGCCATGTGTCCAAAGTTGTTGCACCTGTAGCATTCCACTTCAGTGCTCAATGATTCAAGCYTGTTGTAAMTTCTTCTATGTGTTTCAGTAGTCCTTGTTGGATRAACCTTTTGTGTATGAATTTCAAATTTGTTTATGTTCCTGTTGTTAGCTCTRCAATTCATAGCTTTATGTACAAAACTATTACATGCATAACATAAACCAAAAAATATAGTTTGATACCTGGGATTTGAAGATCTTCAATTMTTCTAGAACCAGAACAAAAGAACAATAGTCATATACATGAACCTCATAAGAGAACATGGATAAGAAAGCATAATCAATATAGCAATGAAGAATGCACACTTGCTCTACAAGCTAAGCAAAAGAAACGTGGTTGGTATGTTGATAACGGTTTTTCGAAACACATGACAGGTGATAAAGATAGGTTTCTTACATTAAGAAAGGAAAGAGATGGATCAGTCTCCTTCAGAAATGATGAGTTAGCTAAAATAATTGGAAAAGGCACAGTCATAATTGGATACAAGAATACAAAGGCAAAAAATGTTCTACTAGTAGAAGATATGAAACATAATATTCTAAGTGTGAGTCAAATGTGTGACCAAGGTCATAAAGTTACTTTTGATTCACAAAAGTGCGAGATAAGAAAAGAAAGTTCAGGAAAATTGATTGCAAAAGATGAAAGAACTTCAAGCAACATATATGTACTAAGTGAAATTGGAAATTAAAAGTGTTGTCTAGGAAAAGAAGATGAAAGTTGGTTATGGCACGGAAGAATGGGTCACATACACTTTGATAACCTTGTCAAAGTCATCAAAAAGGAAGCAATTAGAGAAATTCCCCAGATTACGAAACTAACCAACACTTTATGAAAGCATTGCCAACAAGGAAAACAAACAAAGACCAGGTTTAAATCAAAAGAATATTCAACAACAAGACCAGTGCAAATTGTGCATGTTGATCTCGTTGGACCAACTACAACAATGGTTTTAAAAGGTGAGAAATAATTTATGTTATTATTTGATCATTATACAAGAATGATTGTAGTTTTCTTTCTTAGGAATAAGTCAGAAGCTTTTGAAAACTTTAAGGTACACAAGGAATTGGTTGAAAATGAAATGGATTCAAAAATCAAATGTTTGAGATCTGATAATGGAGGAGAGTTCACTTCAAAGGAATTTATGGACTACTGCAACAAGTATGAAATAAAAAGGCAATTATTCATTGCTAGGACACCTCAATAGAATGGAGTTGTTGAAAGAAAGAATAGAAGAATACATGAAATGGATCGAACAATGTTAATGGATTCCAAATTGACAGATATCTTTTGGAAACATGAAATGCATACAAAAATTCATATTCAAAACAAAGTAATACTCAGAAAAAAACACTCACAAAACTCCCTACGAGCTATGGAAAGGAAGACTAGTAAATGTGAATCACTTCAGAGTATTTGGAAGCAAATGCTACATCAAAAGAGAAGATGGAAAAATGGTAAAGTTTGACTCTCATGTGGACAAATGATTACTTGTTGGTTACTCAAGTACAAGGAAATCATACAAGTGTTACAATCTGAGGTTGAACAAAGTTGTGGAAATCATCAATGCAACAATTGATTAAAAAGGTGGATGAGAATTAAAAGAAGAAGAAAATGAATCAATGGAACAACTTTATGAAGAAGAAGTAGAAGGAGAAGATGAAGAGAATCATACAGAAGTAGAAGAGAAAGTTCGACAAGTGCCTCCAAAGACACCTAGCAAACGAGTACAAAAGAAAAATCCTTCAGATCAGATTATTGGAAACAAAGATGCAGGAGTTGAGACTAGAAGAAGAATTCGTTCACTAGAACAAATGCACCTGGCACTCTCATATACAATTGAACCAAATAGATTTGAAGAGGGCAACAAGGATGAATTTTGGAATAAATCCATGGATGAAGAACTTGATCAAATAGAGAAGAATGAAACTTGAGAATTGGTTCCAAGACCAAAGAATAAGAATGTGATTGGCACAAAGTGGGTATTCATAAATAAATTGAATGAATATGGATAGGTTACAAGGAACAAAGCTAGATTGGTATGTAAATCATACGCACAGGTTGAAGAAACCGACTTTGAAGAGACATTTGCTCCAATTTCCAGAATGGAAGCAATCTGATTGCTCCTAGATTATGCATGCTCCAAGAATATTAAAGTATATCATATGGATGTAAAATCATCTTTTCTGAACAAGGAACTTGAAGAAGAAGTCTACATTGAACAACCAGAAGGATTTATGTTGTCATAGAATGCAATTTATGTGTGTAAATTGAAGAAGGACTTGTATGGTATAAAAAAGGCTCCTAGAGCACGGTACTCTAGACTAGATAAATATCTACAATAGACGGGGTTTAGAAAAAGAAGTATAGACAACAACCTATACATCAAGGTAACTCAATATATTATTTTATTAATTGAAGTTTATGTTGATGATATTATTTTTGGAAGCAATGATGACAGGTTAAGCCAAGAATTTGAAAAGGATACGCAAAATGAATTTGAAATGGCATTACTCAGAGAACTATCCTTTCTTCTAGGTATTCAGATACATCAAAGCAACCAAGGAATTTTTATTTCTCAAACTAAGTATATCAAAGAAATGCTAAATAAGTTTGGAATGGAAGATTGCAAACCAGTTGCAAGTTGAGAAAAGATGATGATTCAAAATCTACGGACTAGAGGCAATACAGGTCAATGATTGGTAGCTTATTCCATGTGACAACAACCAGACCAGATGTAATGCAGGCAGTTGGATAGGTGGTACGATTTCAAGAAGCACCAAAGGAATCACATGTATTAGTAGTGAAGAGGATTTTCAGATATCTCAAAGGAACATAAGAGTTTGGATTATGGTATTCAAAAGGAAAGGATCGATCACTTATTGGCTACACAGATGTAGACTGGGCAGGTTGCATTGATTACCAATGAAGCACGAGTGGAGCAATGTTCTACTTGGGTGAGTTTTTAGTGTCATGGTTAAGAAATAAACAATCATCAGTATCCTTATCTACAACTGAGGCAGAGTATATTGCAGCAACAACATGGTGTACACAAGTTCTATGGATGAAATAAACTCTGACAGATATATAGGTTGAGTATGATGATCCCATTCCAATCTATTGTGATGATACAAGCGCCATCAATATGTCAAAGAACCCAGTGATGCACTCCAAGACGAAGCACATTTCAATAAAGTATCAATTTCTACGGGAACAGGTTGCAAAGAACAACATCAGAGTTGAATATGTGGGCACAAAATAACAAGTGGTAGACATCTTTACAAAACCACTTCCAAGAGAATTCTTTGAGTATCTTCGCAAGAGACTTAGAGTAATTTCTACTCTAAAATGAATGCTTTTGAATTCTTATCTTATATGTCTCATATCTACACGAGGAAGCACCATAAAGATGATAGCTCAGGTTGGGAGATCTGTTTCAGAAAGAGTTCAGTCAGGGGGAGTATCCCCATTGATAGTTTAGTTATGGGGAGAAACCCAAGATGGAAAGATACCTTTTCCATTGATGAAAAAAGAGAGAGATTTATCATATGTCGGCTTAGAGAAAGAGCATAGAGACATGGTTTCAGAGGGAAAGATGGTCACAGGGGGAGCATGAGTGATATGACTTCAGTATTGCATCAAAGTGTTGTCATCAATGCCAAAGGGGGATATTGTTGATTATTTGGGTTGGTTGTCATTGATGTCAACCCTTGAAGAAAGTTCGGTAGTGAATTCTGCTAGCATAATGGTTTGGGTAATGGACCCAAGTTTGTTTGATGGATAATGGTATGAGTTTTGATATATTTGTAGGTAAGACTATTCCATATGGATAGTACATGTCATTCCATTTCTGGTGGTATGTGGAACATCACATAACTCCTCACGGCTAGAGAGTTATGGCCATGTGAAGTCGGAGAACCCTCATGAGTAATCTAGAAGACCCAAATGGTCAAAGTAGTCAAAGTGGTTTAAAAGATTTTAGAAGGTAAATAATAAAGTGAAGTGATGAGTATACTATAATTCAAAGTGAATACGAAATAAATTATTTAAATAATAAAGTTAATGGAGAAATTACTAAGTGGACAAGTGGTTAGAAGTGGGTTAGCCCTAAAATAAGGAAAGTGGTTTAAGATGGTTAGAATGTAACCCCTTGAAGTAAAGTAAAGTGATGAGTGTACTATAAGTCAAAGTGGATAAAAAATAAATTATTTAAATAATAAATTTAATGGATAAATTACTAATTGGACAAGTGGTTAGAAGTTGGTTAACCCTAAAATAAGGAAAGTGGGTTAAGATGGTTAAAAGGTAATTCCTTGAGTAAGCTACATGAAAGTATAAATAAGAGGCAAGGCTCTCTCATTTTAATTACACTTGAGCATATTGAATATCTACAGGTGACTAAGGTAACCAAAGGATATATAAGTTGAAATTCAAAGGGAAGGTGAAGTAAAGAAGGCTGAAATTCAAGGGAGGATAAATTCTTTTGATGATGCTTTCTAAGGTATGTTATTTACAGGTCATATCACTATTTTCGCAATAATTTTTTTCTAGAATGATTCAGACTATGAAATTGGTATTCCATTGAGGAAACATATCCAAGTAGCTGTGATACAAATTTCAACTCGTGGGTCATTTTATTTTTGGAGCTACACACCGTGGAGAATAGGTTTTGTGGCTAGTTCTGAAACTAGTCTAAAACAGGTGTTTTGGGTAAAACTGTCATAACTTCTTCATAATAGATTCAAATTTAGTAAGACCAAATGTATTGATTAGAGTACGGACTGTAGTATTCTGTATACAATTTTCATATCCATACAACAAACATTCTATGTGGGGCATGATCTACAAGTTCACTCTCTAGAATAAGTCAGAATTCAACAAGGTATGCCATTTTTGCTATAACTCCTTTTCTGAGAGGTTGCAAGTAGTGAAATATGGAGGAATTTCATAAAAGACACTGAATAACATTGTGTACCATTTTCATATCTTTATTCATTATAGGTACATAGTTATGATTATTGCAAGTTAGGGTTTTTGACTAATCAAAAATTAGTCATGTGAGACTAAAGTAAAGTTTGATGAAAATGCTAGTCTCTTGTTGTTAAAGTTAAGAAAGGTTTGCAGGAATGTGATTATATACACCAGGTATATTACAAAGTTACAAATCAGATTTGGATGTTGAAATTAATGAGGGCTTTTGGTTGAGGTACATGTTTGGTACGTGGTTGAGACAAGTAGTTGATGAGTTGGCATATACATGAGTTGTATAGTTGATGATGTTGGTACATCTTGATGAGTCATATTTTATGTGTATTTGATGCATGATTGGTACATATTTGGTTCATGGTTGATGCACTCGTTGACGATATAGGTTGAGGTACAGGTTGGTGCATGGTTGATGCACTTGTTTATGGTATAGGTTGATTACAGGTTGTTTGGTATAGGTTGATGCATGGTTGATGCACTTGTTTATGATACAGGTTGATTACAGTTTGATTGGTATAGGTTGTTACGGTGGTATATCTCACAGTGATAGTGTGACAGTGGTTCCATCATTCTACTTCTACGCCATGACGGTTGGACGGGGAAATGATAGGTGGTTGTAGCCAGAGAACATATGGGGTTGTGGCCTCCTTATGGTTGTAGCCAAATAATTGGGGAGTTGGAGCTTCCTTAAGGTTGTACCCTAAGAAACTAGGGGGTTGGAGCCTCCTTCCAGTTGCAACTGGAAAACAAAGGAAGTTGGTGCTTCCAATGAATGTAATTCTTCAAGACATATAAGAAAAATGATTCTTTAGTTTTCTCCCGCTTTGGGTTTACAGGTAAAAACACTGGTGTACTGTGTATGTGTATGATTGCTCATTTTCTCATTGTTTATTTACTCTGCAATTATTGGATGATAATGCTACATTGATATAACACTTTCATTTTATGGTGAAAAATGATTAAATTTCTCTATTACTAATTCACCCCCCCTCTCAGTAATCGAACAATATATATATATATATATATATATATATATATATAATGATGACGATGATCCACTGACACTAGAATTGGTCTATCGAAACTTAAGAAAGGTCACAGATTCCTTGGATTTTTTTAAAATTTTATTGTGTACTCGAAAAACATTAAAAGACACATTCCAAAATCACCATAGTTTTGATGACTTAAAAGGTTAGGAATGTTAGTATTGTGACAAATATTTTGAAATTGTGATCTAATTTATACCCTGGGCACTCTAAGAGAAAAATATTTTCATTTTCAATCCTATTAGTGTCACAAAGATGACATATTATTTCATCCCACGGGGCTTTGGAAATTGTCCAACACCCAATTTTAGTATGCAACTCTTAAGAGTTTGATCTTATTTTATCAATGTTGTTGATTTTCTTCTTTAAGTTAGTCAAAACAAAGATACACTTTTGATCTTCTAGATTAGGGTTGACCACCTTCTTATAATATCTTAATTTTCTTTTATCCTCTAATTTTTTATGGCACCACACATTCTCTTTAAGTTTAGATGTAATAAAAATTTCAATATTATGAGTCTCTCCTTAAATTATATCTAATAATATTTTTAATATTATCGTATAATGACTTTTTCCTTTATTCCCCAATGAATTTTCCAAGATTTGGCCTCTGTATGTCATCCTCGCTTGAGCCTCAAGTGGTTTTGGCTAGAGTTTGAAGCAATTTTAGAGAGCTTTTTACCATCCATGTTGTTTAT